>QANZ01018265.1:319671-378959 GCA_003254925.1 Chamaecrista fasciculata
CCAAGGCTTCTTCGATCTTTCTTCTCGCTATATCCTATATCACTCCTCTTCTTCTTCTTCAAGTTCTCATCTTTCTTCTTCATCTTCAAGTTCTCCTCCTATATCACACCTCCAAAATCTTTCTATACTTTTTGAAGCTTCAAATCCCTGTCCGTTAGGGTTCGATACTGCATCCAACCACTCAACAGGTTTCTTCAAAAAGAATAACTCTATAAAAATGATTTAAATCTAAAGGAAAATAGATGTTCACATTAACGACTTACAAGGGCATTCCATAGATCAACCCACTGCCAGGTCCCCTCACCAGGTGTTCTATATGGGACTTTAGGCGTCCCCATGGGCATAAGTAGCATAAAGATATACCAGAGCAAGCCAAAACATAAAATGGAGCATACTGGGACATGGTTGCTTCCCACGTGGTTTACAATGCCGAAGAAAAGAAAGAGAGCTTTAAATTTGTTTCCTTCCATCACAAAGTGTCAGTAGCGAGACTATTCCTCTAACCACACAATATACTGCTTACTGATAAATGATAATGAATGTAGGAGCTGGTCATTGAAATTGAAATTGAAATTCATTCATTCATTGAAATTCATTCAACCATGTACTTTAAAATCCCTGTCCGTCAAATTCACTAAATACATCCACAATATTAATATTTGTTGCAGTATGGTCCCATTTCAATTCACTTTGCCACTTCAATATTCCAGTCATCATGCCACATCAGCATTAACGGAAAAAATTTAACGGAAATATCGATAGGACTAACGGTGAGAATTTTTCAAACTTATGGGACCAAATCTGAGACGAAAAAACTTATAGGACTAATTTGGGAACTCATACAAACTTATAGGACCAATATTGCACTTTGGCCTATTATATATTATCATCTTCTTCTTCTTCTACACAACACTATCGCCGCCAGCTTCATCATCATCATCTCTTCTTCTTCTCCTTCATCATCATCACTCCATCCTCCACTCTCAACCCCAAATTTGACCTCAATTTCATCGCCACAAACCCTAATAGTAAGAATGTCGCCTTCGTGTACGAGCCAATCGTGATTTCATCCTCTCCGACAATGTCGACGTCGGCAACAGGAGTGTCGTCGTTCGAGCAAGTGAAGAAGAACACGACGGAGTTTCAAGCGTCGATTTTGAGTAGCGATCTAGCATTACCCGGTGATTCTGCTAGCAAATTGAAGGTTGAAGATGAACGAGGCACTGAGAGAGAGATGGAGATGCGGGAGGAAGAAGAAGTTGTCTTTTTATTTAAATTCAATTATAATATTAATTTATTTTTTGTTCTTACTTTTTGATCTGATTATAAAAAGAAAATGACCTTAATGTAAAAAAAATAGAATTTTTAGGGGATGAAAGTTTATTTTTCCTTTTTCTTTTTTAACAGAAAAAATGAATGGAAAGTGCTAAAAGACTAATGGTGCAACATTTTGAAAAACTGAGGGACCAAAACGAAAAGAAAAATAACTACGGAACAATTTGAAACATTGAATATAACTGAGACACCAAAATAGAACTTTGGCCTTTAATAATTTAATGTGTCCATATCCATATTATATATTGTATTCGTGTCATTATTCATATTTCATGATCTATATGTAAGCCAAAATCTTATCTCATCTCTATATATCTATACTATTATATATGTTCGAGGACCCTTCTGGACGGTCAAAATAATTAAATTAAAAAAATAAGAAATAATATGTTGATCATGATAATTTGGCTAACTGCATATATAATGGGAGAAAGAAAGTAGTAAATTAAATAAGATTAAGTCATTTTCCAAAATTTTAAATTAAAAAATTACAAGTAAAATAAAATAAAAATTATCAAAATTATTTTTTAATAAAATATAATAAAATAAATT
Source organism: Chamaecrista fasciculata (assembly GCA_003254925.1). Classification (NCBI taxonomy): domain Eukaryota; kingdom Viridiplantae; phylum Streptophyta; class Magnoliopsida; order Fabales; family Fabaceae; genus Chamaecrista; species Chamaecrista fasciculata. Next base: position 321,559 of record QANZ01018265.1, read on the forward strand.
TTTTATTTTAAAATTATAATAATTATAATTTAAATTTATCTTTGGAGCATGAAAAGCATACTAATATATATAGACAATATTACAGAATCATATATTATTCATTCTGATTTATATCTCTTTCTCTCTTCACATTTTACTCAAACAAAACAAAAAAAAAATAAAAACAAAGAAATGTCAAATCACCTCAACTATAAGTGATCAAATCGGACAATAATAAGAGTATATAGCAAAATCAATTAAACTTTTTATATAGTTTCTCTATCTATATATACACACATAACTTGAGAATGTTATAATTATGGTGTATTTCATTTAGAAAATAAAACTATTCATTCACATTGTTTTTTGAATTGAAGTAGTTTTTTTTTATTAAGTAATTCTATTTTTTTTTTGGTGCACATTAAGTTATTCTATATAGCTACTTATGATATCTAATAAAAATCAACATTAATTTTCAATTTTATATATTTTATAATCGTATTTAGAAATTTATGATAGTTTTAAATTTTTTTTTCTTGATCAACAAAGTGGCATGTTATTAGATTAACACAAAAAGAAAGGTATGCTAAATACAATCAGATCATCTTCTATAAATATAACAAATGGGTGGGCCTAGACATGATAAATATTAGAGCTGTCAAAATGGGTTCAACCCAATAAATGACTGGGATGGGTAAAGATTCTTTTAGCCCATTTTAAAAATGGGCAGTCCAATTTAGCTTTTCAAATAGTGAGCTTGTGTCGGGCCGGATCGGGGTAGCCCATTTTGACAGCTCTAATAAATATAACTCATTTAAATATCTATACTATATTATATGCCTCCACCCCTTTATGGTTGGTCAAAAATAGTGAATTAAAAAATTAAAAAAGAAAAAAGAAATCACCACTCTCTCTCTCCACTCACTCCCCCCACTTCTTTAAAAAAATAAGTGAATTAAAAAAATGCAAAAAACAATTAAAAATTAAAAAATGTCACCACTCTCTCTCTCCACTCACTCTCCCATATGAGGTAATTTCAAATTGGTCCTAAATATTTTATTTATCTTAGATGAGTTTTACATATTTGTATAATTTCTCAAATTGGTCCCAAACTTACTCTTTTTTTTTTATATAAAAATTTAATATAATCTTCAACTTTAAATCAATTCAAATGTTACATGCATAACGGGCACGCCAAGCCCCTAGTAATTTTAATTGGTCCGATAAAACATCAAAATAAACCAAAATTGGGAACATGCATTATGGATGTGAGCCACGACACACTAGAATTTTGACTACATATTTGCAGTGTTTTCTCTTATTATGAATTAAGAGCCTATTTTTTTTTTACTTAAGTGCGCTTTTGGTTCTCTAACTTTCGCAAAGGTTTCAATTTAGTTCCTTAATTTTTTTTGTTGCAATTTTGGTCCCATAACTTTCGCAAAAGTCTCAATTTGGTCCCCTAACTTTTTTTGTTGCAATTTTGGTCCCCTAACTTTTAAAAATGTCTCATCGTTGGTCCCCTAACTTTTGCAAAAGTCTCAATTTTGGTCCCCTAACTTGGGACCAATGGTCTTCACTCACTAAATATCTTAGATATTTAGATGTTTAAATATTATTGTCTCTCAATTAATTATCTATGTATTTAATAATTATGAAAAAAAAAACAGAATTTGTTAGGAATTTGAGGCACTATTCAAGGTTACTCTTTCAACTATATTTATCCAATTCAAGTACCTGGGAGAGTTTGTTTTATTTACACCCATTTGGATATATAAATATGTCTTGGCTTAAAAGTACAACGACATACATATACACATATACACATATATATAGCCAGAGTAAATAGAGATGAAAATTGTACCAAGCATGCTTGTTTAGAACAAATTACCTACTTCAAATTCTCACATTTTCTCATCAACAAGAGGAAAGTGAAACCAAACATGAAATCAAGTGAAAACACATAACATATTTAACACCGCCACCTTCATCTTTTTTCCTTCTTCGCCCTTCCACCTTCATCTTCATTACAACCTATAAGTTTTTTGCATGACATCTCTTTCAACATGCCCTTCAATTTTCTCTGCAAATTTTTCAAATATAAAAAGGAATTAATTAGAATTCAATATCAAAATAGTAACAACAAAAATAAAAGAAAATATTCTTTGGTTCCTAAAAATTATCATTTAATTCCCGAATATTAGAAAATAGAATTTTATCTTTTATTTTTTTTTTACAAAAGTTAACTATTTAATATTTAAAATAAGGCCAAAGTGCAAATTTGGTCCTATAACTTTGCTGCAGTTCCCAAATCAGTCCTATAACTTTTTTTGTCTCGAATTTGGTCCTGTAACTTTGCTCCAGTTCCCAAATTAGTCCTATAACTTTTTTTGTCTCGTATTTGGTCCTGTATCTTTGCTCCAAGTCCCAAATCAGCCCTATATCTTTTTTTATCTCAATTTTGGTCCCATATGTTTTGAAAACCTCTCACCGATAGTCCTTCGTCTATTTTAAATTACTGTTTAGTCCTGAAAACTTCAAGTCTCTTTCACTTTAGTCCCTGACTATCAAAATGAAAGTGAAAGAGCATCTTTGAAGATTCGCAAACCTTATATCTTGGTCCCTAATACATGAATTCTTCATGAAATGCAATAGAAATGCAAAAACAACACAAATTAAAGCAAATGACAGAGGAACCAAAACTAAAATCGCAGAAAATTTAAAATCCACCGGAAAATGTAAGTAAATCGACGAGAAAGTCAAAAACTGATTCAAAAACCCCAATTCTCATCGAAATCTCTCTCTAATAATCGTCCTCAAATGCTTTAAGAAAGAATTTTTGAAAATCTACACTTTTGAGGAGGGAGGTGATAGAAGATTCCCTTACATTTGGTGATCCGAGAGAGAAGTTCTAAAATCCCTTACATTTCTTCTATCACCTCCCTCCACAAAAGTTTGGATTTTCGAAATTCTTTTTTAAAGCATTTGAGGGCGATTATTTGAGTGAGATTTCATTGAGAATTGAGGTTTTTGGATGAATTCTTGAGTTTCTCGGCGATTTTCGTATGTTTTCTAGTGAGTTTGGGGCGTTTTTCGATGGGTTTTAAATTTTCTGCGTTTTCAGTTTTGGTTCCTTTGTCATTTACTTTAATTTGTGTTGTTTTTGCATTTTTATTCCATTTCATGAAGAATTCATGTATTAGGGACTAAGATATAAGGTTTGCGAATCTTCAAGGATGCTCTTTCACTTTCATTTTGATAGTTAGGGACTAAAGTGAAAGAGACTTGAAGTTTTCATGACTAAACTGTAATTTAAAATAAACAGAGGACTAACGGTGGGAGGTTTTCAAAACATATGGGACCAAAACTGAGACAATAAAAAGATATAGGACTGATTGGGACCTGGAGCAAAGATACAGGACCAAATACGAGACAAAAAAAGTTATAGGACTGATTTGGGAACTGAAGCAAAGTTACAGGACCAAATTCGAGACAAAAAAAGTTATAGGACTGATTTGGGAACTGAAGCAAAGTTATAGGACCAAATTCGCACTTTGGCCTTAAAATAATATCAATTGAACAAAATAGTTAATGATTATAAAAAATATAAAAATTTCAAAAAATATTTTTAATATCGAAGGACTAAAACAGGACAAAAAATGATTCAATGTCCAATCTCATGAAATCTCATCTTACCATAATCGAAGAAGTGGGTTTCCTATTGGACTTTTTCTTCGTCCTCGTCGGCTTTAACTCCGTGCTCTGATTCAATGGCATCCGTTCATATCTCATTTGGCTATTTGATCGCCGGAGCATTGTTCCGGTCGCCGGCGCACATAATTTGAACCACGAGCAATTCTCCTAAAAAATCACAATCAAATAAATATATATATCTTTTGGTATATATTCATTTTTAAAAACTAATCCTTGCTCAAGATAAAAATTCATGTAACAAGAATAAAATTATTTCAATAAAAATGTGTCGAACAAAGATTTTGCAGATAGAATACCTTACCTTTATTTGTTGATGTCTAGATTGTTGTCTTGTGGGAAACTGAACCTCGTATTGAGATTCTAAGCCTTTATTCCTAAGACGTCTTGAATAAGCCAAAAGTTGAGCCCTACGATCATAGCCTTTTGATTCTGAAGCTCGTGGCTTTTTGAGTTGTGGGTAATATGGCTTCGTCGTTTTTTGTGTCCTTGTAATGGGTGATTCGACATACACTGTGATCATCACTTCATTCCTTCGTGTGTTTCTTCTGTCTTTCACGTTCTCTCTCTGTTTCTTCTCTGCCATTAATTTCTCTCTGATTTCTGATCGATGAAATTAATAAAAATATATGAAGAAATTATTGAAGAAGCAGCAGACAGAGAGAGAGGGAGAGAGATTATGGAAGATCAGAAATGAATGTTGTTTTCAGAGTCAGATATGAGATTTTGAATATCACATATCATGAATTACTCTGAAAGCAACCATTAAAGGAGCTCTTAATTGGAATTCAAAGATGTTCTATATAAGTCCTACATTCCGAATTACGCTGAAGAAGAAGGTGACCTTTCCTGTTATTTATTATTTATTTGTCGTTTTTCTTTTAAAAATCGGATATAATTTTATTGCCTTTTCGGTTTTTCCTTTTTTGGTTGAAATTTTGTTAGATTTTCAGGTGGATAGTTCAAACGAATCTATAGGTGGATAGTTTACTCTTTTGGTTTTTTATAAGGTAGCACTATCTTGGGCCTTTTCCGTCCAAACTACACTGGCCCATGTTCATTTTAAGCCTGTAAATTTATGGGCTGACAAGCCCAGATTGGTTTATTAAAGGTACTACACCGCTTCGGCAAATCATATTTAGATTTGGTAGTCTTTGTCTAACATTTTTTTTGTGTTCCGAAAGAAGAAAACTTTTTTTATGAGAGAAAATGACATTGGGTCATATATCAAGAAATCAAGGAAAACATAGATTTAATAATGTTAAATTATTATTGGCCAAAAAAAAATAATGTTAAATTATTAATACACTCACATGGTTCTATAAACAAATTACAACAACAAAGGAGAAGAAAAGAAAATCTCATGTAACACACCTACACCTAAGAAAAAAAAATAGCATCTACATCTCTAACGCTACAAATATATACATTGTATCTCATATCCGCAAAATCTTCGGAAAATAAAGAAGATATAACATCTTTCTAACACTTCGATTTTAATTATTTGTTTCCCCCAGTAAAATAAGCTTTTCCATATGGAGTTGTGTTCAAGTTGATGCAAACAAGACAGGGATTACTAGACACCAGAGAACGCCATACAAATATATATATATATATATATATATTAGCAATATCCAAAAGAACAAGTTGAAGACTTAATATAATAGAAGTTGGTATATTATATTGTTTAACCACGGAAAGTGAACCTTAAAATATCTAATAGGTAGGTTAATTATAAACAACAAAATGACACGAGTTAGCAAAACAAGGACACATTTGAGGAGAATGGAGGTTGTGTTGACTGTGACATATATATATATATATATATATATATATTATATTGCCTTACATATGCGAATCATTCCAGCTCAAGGGTTTGGTTTTGGTTTCTGGGTTTTCAGAAAAAAAAAATGTTTATATATATTGCAGACAAATAAAAGTACGCACGGAGAGGATATATAATTATTATCTTTTTGAACAATTTGTATAGTAGTTTTCGACCACTAGCTTAATTCTACTTTTGAGCTTCATCAAAAGGCTTTGAAAAGAATATAGTAATGTGAGATTGAACATACATATAGCTTATTGTGTCAAACAGGAATCAGGAATATATTGTTTTTTTGAACGACATTTCCAAAATCTGAATCTCGTATACATGCTACATAGCATTTTTGCAGCTAAAATTTTAAATCTTGCTAAAGTTTTTGAAGTGATGCCTCAATAATTTAAGATGTCACATCATATTTCTTTAAAATTTTTATCAATATATATATATTTCTAAAATTAAGGCAACTTGAAAGCCGTATTCTTCCGTTAGTTTTCATCTGTAGCTTGACATGTTTAGACATGAATTCACTTTAGGCACGCTTGCATAATTGATGGTGTTGATTAGATCCCTATAGCTTGATTCATCATTATACAGGGTATTAGGTAGAATATCAGACAAAAATATATTGCGACATAAATATATTAATTAATAGCCACAGAATTGAAGCAGTTAGCAGATTACTGTATTAGATATTTAGCTATTATATATGCATGCATGAATTAATGGCGTATATGTTGTCGTAAACCATAGTCCAGACGTACGAAAATGGCAAATTCAAAATTCTCAGAAACTAATCAATGAACGATTTGTTTATAATCTTCTTAACAAAGCGAAAGTTGTTTATTCTTTCTAAAGATAAAGAAAACGGATTTTGGGTTGCAACTTGCAAACAAGTGTTGACCCTATTTCTTAAAAGAAAATTAAAAAAAAAACTGTTTTTTTAGAGGAACTGAAAACTTGAAATTAACTTTTCTGTTTAAAACAAAATCTATATAAAGTATCTGTTCCTATCATTTAATTTTATATATATATATACATTGCTTGCAAACTCCATATTTTTTTTTTTGTAATCATCATATGATGATGAAAAAATTTCGAACATATATTCACATATATTTTATAAATATGTATTAAACAATTCTACTAATTAACCAAAACATGTACCCTTTTTTCGCTATATATTGTAGCTTTTATATACGAATCTTCAGTTGATTTTTTATGCAGATAAACCAAAACCCACACGAATCTTCAATTAGTGCGTATGTGTATATAGTATTATAAATTATAATTATACATATATGTGTACAAAAAGCAATATTGTTGGGGACCAAAAATATGTATATTATATTGGTCAATATAATAGGATCATTTGATTGGTCCTGATTGTGAGGAGCAGATTTGTTATGTTGTCTTGGTATGAATATATGAATATGAATCCAGCTGGTTAACGAAAGTGGGGAGAGAAATATAGGTGGTGAAGTTTCGCAAAGACATTAAATTAATAAGTATGGAAAGGACTAGAAATTAAAAGGGAAGAAATATATATATAAATAAGAATTTAAGATTTATCTGGTGCAAGCAAGAAAGATATAAAAGAGAGAGGCACCACATATACCAAGGTGACTCCAGGGTTCACCCAAAAGCCAACCTCTGTACGTGTGTTTCAAAATTCACAACTAGTATAGCCGCCCCCAGTTAGTGACTTATATGATTAATTCCTGACCCCTTTTTTAATTTTCTTTCTTTCTTTGGTATTAACCCAATCCAAACAAAAATAAAACCATTTCACTTGTATGTATTATTCTCTTTCTTAACTTTCTGTATATATGCATGTGTGAATGATATGTGTGTCTATTCCTTCATTTCCTAGCTACCATCTATCTATCTAAGCGTTTTTCTTTCTAGCCCCACGTTTTTGCTTTGGCTGTTGGGTGTTCCCATGCGCCACTTCACGCAATCTATTTTGCCCTTCACGTATATAAATAAATGTTCACCCTCTTAATATATATCCATCCCCCACCTTCATTATTTAATTTCTTTTACTATATTAATCCTTCTTTTACCATTATTGCTTTTAACGTTTAAAAAATATAGGTCAAAATATACAAAAGTGTCTTAAATTTTAACAATGTAACAACTATTCTAAATTTATAAAAAAAATATTTTTGTAATAAGAATTTTAAGGAAATATGAATTTTTCAAAAAATTAATAGTTTAAAGAATCTTTTGTTATATTTTAAAACTCAAAATATTTTTATACAATAATTAAAGTTTAAGGAAATTTTATTATTTTGGTTAAAAATATTAGAAAAGAATATCCTGAAGTGCTTTTTATGAAAAAATATAAAATATAATTTAATGTACATGATTTACTTCCATGTCTTGCTGATTCTTTAAACTTCACAAAAAATCTACACATCAATTTTTTTAAAAGAAATAGAAAATACATCTATACTTTTCCCTGAAATCTTTTACTTTCAGGAATCTGACGCTGATTAGTTGCACTTGTATACGATTCAACTACTTAAATTATAATGTTATATCAAAACTAAACCAGTCGCCACAAGCACTGAATCCGTGTATTTAATTAAAGCTTTTGCCCCTTCAGTTCTTATTTACCATTTGACTGAAATATCTGTCTGAAAGGCCATAAATATCTTTTATAAGTACACAGTTGCCAAAAGCCCGAAACCACCCACCACACACTTCCATTTTGGTTTTTCTTTTGAAATTAAAACATGGGACCCCTAAAAGGAAAAAAGAAAAAAAAAATAAAACTGTTGACAAAATCCAACTACTGCACGTCGATTTCCACAGTATTACATGTAATTTTGTAAATTGTAATCCTTCATTGTGGATTTATGAATTAATGCGTGTAATGTATATGCAGAAAGGATTGTGATGAATTTGATGATGATTAATTGGTGAACTTTTTCTTTTTTCATAAGGATATTAAAACATCATATATTCAGAATCGGAGTATCACCTAAAAGGAATAGCTGAATAGGAATTGCACGTACATGAACTTATTTTCAAACCATTTTAGATAAAGATATACAAATCTTTAACAATTTTTCTCAAATGTAATATAAATAAGTTATAAAGACTTTTATCAAAAGGCATATATCAGGAAGAGAGTTGAGATTTCATATACTGATCGATTCTCATCAGATCGTTGCACCATAGTATCTTTTTTTAAAAAATATACTATATAATGAATCTATTTTAAAAAGGATTATTTATCATTGAAAATTGCATACATGTTACATCTTACATGTTTCCCTGCATATATATTTCTTTTGCCATGCTAGTACGTTCAGTGCAATGTACGATGCACGTGGCTGACCAAAGTTAACAAATCAAATCCCTTCCTATAATTTATCCACATACATACATGCACTCACTGTCGCTCAGTAAATTAAAACTAAATTCTATTCCATTACACACTCGCTATATCTGAATTATCTTGAAGCAACATAACTCAACATTTTGAAGAGGCATATAATCCCGAATATGGATTGACCCAAATAACAAAAGCTGATGTCATCACTCGTTTGATCGTTCGAATGCGTGGGCCCCACTATACCACTCCACAGTCCGCACCTTGGTTACGTCTCTCTCTCTCTCTCTATGGCTCTATATAAAGGACCCCCTTCCCTCCCATAGTTTTCCACCACTCCTTACTCGACTTGTAAAATCAAATGTCCTATACCATTAGGCCTTCTCCTTCCAAATTCTAAACTTCTCATTTTCCTCTATCCCAAAGGACCTACCATGGCAGCTTCCATCGACAACCGTCAATACCCGGGGCCGTTAAACGGCACCGTTGGCCGTTCCTTCAACGTCTCCCCAATCCGCGGTTGTAACTTCCCCGCAAATCCCGCGCCGTTACAACTGAACCACCTCGATTCCTCCAGCGACGACGATGACGAAGACGAATACGAGAATGACAAGTGGAAGTACCTCGTCCACAAGGGTAACTCCGAATTGGAGTCCTCCATTTTTGACCCTCGCGACGACGGCACAGCCGACGGCTGGATCGAGCGAAACGCCTCCCTCGTGCGTCTCACTGGAAAACACCCCTTCAATTCTGAGCCACCACTCACGCGCCTCATGCACCACGGGTTCATCACCCCGGTCCCAATTCACTACGTCCGGAACCACGGTTACGTCCCTAAAGGCCGTTGGGAGGACTGGACCGTTGAGGTTTGTGGGCTCGTGAAACGCCCGGCTCGGTTCACGATGGACCAGCTGGTCAACGAGTTCCCGACCCGGGAGTTTCCGGTCACGCTGGTTTGCGCGGGGAATCGGAGGAAGGAACAGAATATGGTTAAACAGAGCATTGGGTTTAACTGGGGTTCTGCTGCGGTTTCCACTTCGGTGTGGCGGGGTGTACCGTTGAGATACGTGTTGAAGCGGTGTGGGATCTTTAGCCGAACAAAGGGAGCGCTCCACGTGTGTTTTGAAGGGGCTGAGGATCTGCCAGGTGGCGGTGGGTCCAAGTATGGCACAAGCATCAAGAGGGAGTTCGCACTGGATCCCGCCCGCGATATCATTCTCGCGTTTATGCAAAACGGCGAGCGTTTAGCGCCGGATCACGGGTTCCCAGTGAGGATGATCATTCCTGGCTTCATTGGGGGCCGTATGGTCAAATGGCTCAAGCGTATCATTGTAACTCCCAAAGAATCCGACAATCATTACCACTATAAGGACAATCGAGTACTTCCCTCTCACGTGGATGCTGAGCTTGCCAACGCCGAAGGTATGTCATACCATATCATTCTCAGTATTATGTTTTGTTTGTTTGTATTTCTTCAATTTTAAATTCTAATTTTTTATTAATATTGAATGGATGAATGCAGCTTGGTGGTACAAACCAGAGTACATCATCAATGAGATCAACATAAACTCTGTCATAACAACGCCGTGTCACGAGGAGGTCTTGCCTATCAATTCATGGACCACTCAGAGGCCTTATTTCATGAGAGGCTACGCTTACTCAGGTTAGTCATTTTTTAATTCGTGTAAAGAGATTGGGGTACATGATTCTTTGTGGTGAGGATATAAAAATGCATCTTGGTAAATGTGTACAGGGGGCGGTAGGAAGGTGACACGTGTTGAGGTAACACTGGACGGTGGAGAAACGTGGTTCCTGGCGACATTGGATCACCAAGAGAAACCAAACAAGTACGGTAAATATTGGTGCTGGTGTTTCTGGAGCTTAGAAGTGGAGGTGTTGGATTTACTGGGAGCCAAGGAAATTGCGGTACGTGCCTGGGATGAGGCCCTCAACACGCAGCCTGAGAAGCTCATTTGGAATGTCATGGTACGTACACGTCTCTATTCAATGTTTTTACTGTCAACTCCTGCCTACCACACGGAATAACAACGGAATTAAAAAATATTAAAAGTCATTCAATTTTAGTATTTCACCACATTACTGATTTACCATTGGCACCTTGACTGTTGGATCTCACCCACCACTGCCTCCTGGGAAACCAAAAGGGTGCTTCCCTGTACCTCAACGGCCTCACTTGGTGGGCCACCACATAAAATAATAGTTCATATATTTTAGTACTTTTAATAAAGTGACTGTATAAAATTTAATAAAATTAAGTTATTATTAAACATCTGTACACGGTCTTTAACCAAATAATTATTTAACATTAATTAATTTTTTCACTTTTACTATTTTATCTTATCTGACTGTGTTTTCCGTTATGGTGATGGATGCAGGGCATGATGAATAACTGCTGGTTCAAAGTGAAAACCAATGTGTGCAAGCCTCACAAAGGCGAGATAGGAATCGTATTCGAGCACCCGACCCTACCCGGAAACCAACCCGGTGGGTGGATGGCGAAGGAAAGACACCTCGAGAAGTCATCGGAGTCAAACCAGACCCTTAAGAAGAGTGTGTCCACGCCTTTCATGAACACCGCCTCAAAAAAGTACTCCATCTCCGAAGTCCAAAAACACTCCTCTCCCGAATCCGCCTGGATCATCGTCCACGGCCACGTCTATGACTGCACCCGGTTCCTCAAAGACCACCCCGGCGGCACCGACAGCATCCTCATCAACGCCGGCACCGACTGCACCGAAGAATTCGACGCTATCCACTCCGACAAGGCCAAGAAAGTCCTCGAAGATTACCGAATCGGCGAGCTCATGACCACCGGCTACGCCTCCTCCAGCGACAACTCACCCAACAACTCCGTTCACGGAAACTCCGACATCATTAATAAAATCCACTTAGCGCCCATCAAGGAAGTCCCACCGTTGCGTTCCGTGGCACTCAACCCACGGGAAAAAATCCCATGCAAGCTCGTCTCCAAGACGTCTATCTCACACGACGTTAGACTCTTCCGTTTCGCGTTACCCTCGGAAGACCAAGTCATGGGTCTCCCTGTTGGAAAGCACATATTCCTTTGTGCCAACGTGGACGGGAAACTATGCATGCGAGCCTACACGCCAACCACAAGCGTCGATGAAATCGGGTATTTCGATCTAGTGGTCAAGATTTACTTTAAAAACGTACACCCGAAATTCCCCAACGGTGGGGTCATGTCGCAATATCTAGACTCGCTTCCTATTGGTGCCACGTTGGAGGTGAAGGGCCCATTGGGCCACATAGAGTATAACGGGAAAGGAAATTTCTTGGTTCACGGGAAGCCGAAATTCGCGAGGAAGTTAACCATGATGGCAGGTGGGACCGGGATCACGCCGGTTTACCAAGTGGCTCAAGCTATATTGAAGGACCCGGAGGACCGGACCGAGATGCACGTGGTGTATGCGAACCGGACCGAGGAGGATATATTGCTGAGAGATGAGATGGACTCGTGGGCTAAGAAAGATGACCGGTTCAAAGTGTGGTATGTGGTGGAAAAAGCGAGGGAAGGGTGGGAATACAGTGTGGGCTTCATCACGGAGGGTATCCTGAGGGAGCACGTGCCAGAGGCTTCGGAGGACACGTTGGCATTGGCGTGTGGGCCACCACCTATGATTCAGTTTGCTGTGCAGAACAACTTGGAGAAAATGGGGTATGACATTAAGAATAATCTGCTCGTTTTTTAAGCGGTGATGATCATGATGATGTGGATGATCCAACGACAGAGGGATCGACTAGGTTACTTCTTGTATATGTGTATCAAATGTTTGTTAATTTGTCAGGTGTAAAACCATTCGAGTACGTACTTGCATTCCAGAATATGAGGTCGAATAGCTGTAGTGAAAAATTTGACTGAACGTGGATGTTAATAAAGTTTATGTGGACCAGCTGCCAATTAGATTTGGGTTGGTTCCAGTTGATTTCATTAATATTCGTTTACTATAGTTTAATTTATATCATGCAAATCCGTTTCATTTGTGATATTTAACAAGATATTATATCGATCTTATGGATTCAAGTTTGTCAAAATTTAATAGTAATAAAATAATATATAAATATATAATATTTTTCTTTTATGAAAGCTTATTATATATAGATTATGCTAATAATTGTCAGTTTTATAAAAAAAAAACAATTGTTTTTGCTTAAACTTGATAAATATAATATTATTAATGAATCTAAAAAATTTGATAAAATGATATTTGATGTTTAATATTTATACTATTAATGGTAAGAATTACGATAAATTGTAGTTAGTAAAGTACGTACCAAAATAGTCATGCTATTGGAAACCAAAAAAAAAAAAAAGTCATGCTATTCAACGCCGCCAAGGAACGAAAAAGATATATATATATATATATATACTAGGGCTTTGCGTGCCCTAACGGGCAAGCAAATATGTATAGGGCACGCAAATATGTATGTAAAATAAATAAAGGACTAAATTGTTAACTTAGTAAAGAAAGGAAGACCAAATAGTAAATTTTCTCTTATTTTTAATTTTATAGATTATAGTTTTAAACATGGACGACCAGAACGGGGTGGAGCCATATAATATAAGATATGTATAATTTTCTAGGAAATAAAAATTAAATTCATTGGGTTTGTTCATTTTTAAGCACTGTTGCGAATACCGGTGGTCCAGTCCGAGTTGCATGATAAACTGCTCTGATATATAACCGCTCAAGAATCGGATGAATCGGAAAAACCGCCCCTGATATATAACTGCTCTAATAAAATTTGGGTAGTTGTGTGTCATTTATAAGAAATGATTTATAATTTTTTTTCATTTAAAAATTGTATTGAAAAGAATTTGTAATTTTTTCGCTAAAAAATTACTAGTAGTGATATTGTCCTAGTAAGATTGTGGAGACTGATCTTTAGTATACTCTGTTACAGTAAAAACTGATATTCCATATTAAAAAATATTTTATTACTATCAATTAAAAGAAACTTCCAAAATTTGGTGTTGAGGCTCTATTAAATAGTAGATAAATACATAAAACACAGGTGTTATCATAAAATGAATTCACTACATATAAATTTCCTCGGTGGTAAATTAATTTATTAGTAATATTAAGTTATGTTGTTTGTGTCATTGTGTGCATGTGTTGAGGAAGGGTACATAATGAGAATTGAGAAATAGAAGGTTACCCCTAAGATCAAGTGAAGGGAACGTGTTATTTTGGTGTTCCGAAAGGTCATCTTATACTAGTCTCCACACACACCAATACATACATATAACCCCCACCCTTATTATTACCTCCACACCACGCATTTTTTAATTTTTTCCCTCTCTAATTAAATAGTGTTCTTTTCTTGCTTTATGGAAAAGGAATCAACCAATTCCCAATCATGTTACGATGTTTCCCGTGGCTGCCACCAACTTAACTATTAAAAACTTTTTAACTAGTGCTTTAATGTTAACGTATTAATAAAAGAAAATTATTATATTTGATTTTTTTTTTTTAAAAAAAAAAGAAAGACAACTAACACCAAATACTTTTGTGATTTTTCTTTTAATTTTTTTATACAATTTAACAATCTTTTGGTCTAAATGCCACTTATAAACGACAAAGTTGAATTTTCAACGAGGGACGAAATACCTCAAACAACTGCTATAGGCCTATAGCTGAATGGAAAGGACATGACAAATCTACACGAGAAATATTTTTCAGATTTATTTATCTATATGAGCGCTTTAATAATATATCCTAAATTCTACTAGCTACGACAAGTTAACTTGATACTTTTTATAAAATAGTTTTTCTTTGAAGAAAAAAGTTATTGCTATATATCTTATATTATATGGCTCCACCCCTTTCTGGTCGTCCATGTTTAAAACTATAGTCTATGAAATCAAAAATAAGAGAAAATTTACTATTTGGTCTCTATTTCTTTACTAAGTTAACAATTTAGTCCCTTATTTATTTCACATACATATTTGCGTGCCCGTTAGGGCACGCAAAGCAACTAGTATATATATATACAAATGCAACATCACAAATACTTTTAATTTCGTAAAAATGAAATGAATTTTACAAGTATACTCAATAAACATGCATACTATAGAAGACAATATACAAATAGGGTTGATTATTGTCATAAGATCTTCTATAATTCAACATGGTAGCTCATTACAATGATCACTAGTAATAAAAAGAATTATCTTATAAGCTAGATCATTACAGTCTTCCAATCATGTAAATTTTTCAAATCATTATACCTTATTAGCTAGGAATATCACTTTGTTTTAAACTTGACTTCCTTTCTTGTGTTTGGATTTTTTTTAAAAATGTGTTTAAATTTAATCTCTCAAATAAAAATACATAGAATATTAATAAAAAAAAGTTTTTTTTCTCTTACTAATAAATTAAACTATCTGTCTGATTTAATAATAAAAGGAAAACACTAGGAAAGATCTCCACCGTCATGTTTTCTTCAAAAACCTCAACATGGATTACCACTAGCTTCATGATAGGAGCTAGAAGATCAATTTATTTTTTTTACTTGTACATGCATGTTGAACATTAAAATATTGATGTCATTTAATTTGTCAACGAATACCATGAATTAGTTTAACTGTTCAAGGCTTGAAACTTGGCTCCATAAAGTTGTGTTGTTTTGAGCCACCGCCTTAATTAGCTAGAAATGCTTATATTATAATAAAAATTAACTAATGACTATAAACCATTCTTCTTCTTTTTATTTAATCTAGCACTACACAATTGTAAAATAAACTGCAGACAACACCAAAAAGGAACAAGACTTAGAAGAGACCACTACGTAAACCAGCGGCCGAAAGCCCAGTTTTTATATTGTATTATCGTAATTTATATACTAAATGGGATCCCTAGCTAAACGTCATTCAGCTAATTATTTTATTAATACACAAGTTGCACTAGGAATATTACAGTTAATTATAGGCAAGTAGCTACTAGCTAGGTATCTCCACACAACTGATGAAGTATTAATAAATATTATATATATATGCGTAAACAAATAAAACTATAATAATTGATTTGATACCAAATTGAAAATGAACTCCAAGGACGTTGGAAAGAAAGTCAATCATATACATGGCAACTGGCAAGTGCATAAATATTTTAATTAAGCCCTTTTGCAATGGTGGACAGATATTATATTATATATTACTTTTAAATTAAAGCAGCGTAAACCATCTTAGATTTTGTTGTGTTAGGCGTTAGGCGTACCGCGTACACAGTTTAGAGAAATAAAATATTATTAATATTTTGTTTAGCTAAAGTTTTGTTCTTCCAGATATTTCCTGTGGTAATTTCGTTAAGTGCGAAAACAAAAGAGGGAATTAATTCAATTTTCAAATGACGGGAAATCAAATTATACTATCCTAACTCCTAACTCATCGCCGATCATCAGGCCAAAAAAAAAAAAAGAAACTCATCGCCGACCATTTTTTCTTTTTATAATGTCATGGGTTTCTCCCGTCTAACAATTTAAGCGAAAACTAATTCAATTCGGACAATAGAGACAAAACGATTGTGCTCTCCTAACAATATCGACTCTAGGGATCAAACTTTGATTATGTCACCTATGATGTAGCTCGTCAACCACTACACCAAACACTTGTTGATCGCGAACATCATTTTATTACACGCTATAGAATAATAATTCTGCATATATCCATGAAGCTCGTCCTATGTACCAAAAAAAAAGGAAGCTTGTCCCGAATCCCAAAATTTATGAATAATTCACGACCTTTCTTTAAAGATCAGTGATTGTTTGTATATGTAGAAAGGTTTAACTCTCCCTAAAAGAGTTCTCAAAAGAGAGGATTGTCTCATTATATATTTAGAGTTAAAAGACACTTTAATTAAGCGACGTGAGACTTCAACAGTATATGGAGAAATAATAGACAAATATAACAAAATCTATAAACTGAATTTTTCTCCATTACAATTATGAATTATCTCTCTACGATAGTGATAGCAATTTTTTCACAGGGAATTAAAAAAATGTATCAAGGTATTTAATTTAAGACTAAACTGTATAAATTTATTTGAACTTTATTAGACAATAGACAAAATTTTATTCACTGGACTATGGAAAATAATAAAAGATCCTTTAAATTTTAAATTTTAGGTAAAATCAATATATAGTTATATTAGCAAATATAACATTTCAATTTGCGATAAAATCTTAAAATTTAAAATAACACGACACAGCCTCAAAAAATCTCCCTCGAATTAGTGGTTGGATTGAGATGTATATGAATTATGATTATGATGGCAGCAGGCATATATATAAAAGGCCAATAGTAACGAAGGTACGTATCTCTTAGCAATCATACAATGACCAACTTTAAAGCCAATTACAATTTAAGTTGGCTTTCTGAGATCAGAAAGGCCAACTTCATGCACCAGAAGGACATCATTTTCAGTTTCCCCTTCAGAAACGAGACAAGTTTTCCCCACAGCCTACATTATATATGCTCACAAAAGAAAATTAACACATCTTTGATGAGACTATATACATATAAATAATATAAGACAAAAATACTTTTGTAATATGTATATTCTGATTGGCTTGTTCGTGTATGGGTGAAATTGACTATAATTGTTTAGCGTTTGTGAAAAAATTGCTATCACTATGTAGAGAGATAATTCATAATTGTAATGGAGAAAAATGGTTCACAGAATTGAGAATCTTTTAAAACAATTCTGATAATTAAATAGTAATGAGATGTGAGAATAGTTGACTAATTAAGATACTCCCCTGATTCACAATATCTGTTGTAATTTGGTAGATGCCCATAATATATAATATCTTTAAACTTATAAAAATATAAGATAAAACAAATAACCAAAAAGAGATATAATACAAGAATAGATTATACTGAAAGTGGAAGCGAAATCAATGGTTGTAAAACTTGATCTTTAATAAAGATAACTTTAAGAATTAATCACAAGCAAAGAAGAATAAAGAACCTACCTTGATCCATCGCTAATCAACATTAAGGCGGGTTGAATTCTTCCAAAGTGTTAGATAGTTGTCAAAACCCTCTAGTAAGATAGATATGAGAGTGACACAATAGGTTTTATAAAATTAGTCTGACATTCCGGACTAATTCCTATATATAACTATCTCATCTCAGAGAACCACAACCCAAAAGATACATAGCCCAAAAAGGCTTGACACATCAACAACGTTGGATTTTATAGTTTCTACACATTTTAATTTTATTTAGCTCGGACTCATAAAATAACATAATTAGTTCATAAATAATAATAATGAGATCAATTAATTAATTAGAATAATTATAAATATTTAATAACCTATTATATACAAATAAAATATAGGGTAAATTACACTTTGGTACCCTGTGGTTTGACCCTATTTCACTTTGGTACCCTGTGGTTTGAAACTTGACACTTTGGTACCCTGTGGTATTCTCCATTAACACTTTGGTACCCTTTGGAGCTATTTTGTAATTTTAACCATAACAAATTTTGCAAAAATTACATATTGACCCCAAAAAATTTTCAAAAAATTACAAATAGGTCCCTGGATACATATTATATAGGGACTAAAATGAAAAATTTAAAATTTTTTTGGGGTCAATATGTAATTTTTGTAAAATTTATTATGGTTAAAATTACAAAATAGCTCCAAAGGGTACCAAAGTGTTAATGGAGAATACCACAGGGTACCAAAGTGTCAAGTTTCAAACCACAGGGTACCAAAGTGAAATAGGGTCAAACCACAGGGTACCAAAGTGTAATTTACCCTAAAATATAATATGTGAGTTCTGGTTGTTTTAGTCCATATATTGACTTATTTAATTTACACACTAACTTTTCATTACCTGTAGTCACAAAAACTCCTGGTTGGTCCATATAAACTTCCTCTTCTAAGTCACCATTAAAAAAGACGGTCTTTACATCTATTTGATGTAGCTCTAAATCATAATGAGCCACCAAAGCCATAAAAATTCTTAAAGAATCCTTCTTTGAAACTAAAGAGAGGGTTTCTTTATAGTCAATGCCAACCTTTTTGAGTAAAACCAGTGGTAACAAGTCTAATCTTATACCTTTCTATATTGCCCTTAGAGTCTCGTTTGGTCTTGAAGACCCATTTACAACTCACTTGTTTTGAACCTTCAAACAGCACAACAAGATCCTAGACTTTGCTATAATCCATTGATTTCAACTTTTCTTTCATAGCATTGAATCACTTTTCAGAATTTTTACATTCCATAGCTTCTTTAAATGAGACTGGATCTGCATAAATACTTAAGTCACATTCATGCTCAAGTGAGTAAATAACATAATCACTTGAAATAGCTGGTCTTTTCTCCCTTGTAGACCTCTATACTGCTATTTATTGTGACAACTCTTACTCATTTACCACTTGTTCATTTGTAACTTATTCATTAATAGTTAATTCATCATTAATATCATCATCTAGTGGATTTGAAATATTATTTTGTTGTTTTGACATGTTGTTTGACCGTGATACAACAAGAGAAACAACAACAAAAGAAGAAATACTAGATGTTTCCCTTTGAAATTCTTTAATTTCCATCTTACGTGGATCACTACTCCCACTAGATTGACCATTTTCAATGAATCAAGCATTATCGGGCTCAACTATTCTTGTACCATGGTTAGGACAATAAAATCTTGACCCTTTTGACTTTTCAGGATAGCTAATGAAATATCCACTAATGGTTCTTTCATTGAGCTTCTTTTCATGCAGATTATAAATCTTTATTTCTGTTGGACAACCCTAAACATGAAGATGCCTTAAGCTAAGATTCCTTCCTGTCCACAATTCATAAGGAGTCTTAGGAACTGTCTTACTAGGAACCTTAGGTATACAACAGTCTTTAATGCATATATCCATAAAGATAAAGGTACAGTACTGTGATTTAACATCCTCCTAACCATTTCCATAAGAGTATGATTCCGTCTTTCAACTACACCATTTTGTTAAGGTGTACCAGGAATTGTGTATAAAGTACATGTGCCACGACTTTGAAGAAACTTTGCAAATGAACCTGGACACTGTCCACTTTTATTAAAATTTCCCATAATATTCACCACCCTTATAAGATCTCACAACTTTCATTTTTCTATTTAACTGTCTTTTTACCTCATTTATGAACACCTCTAGGACATTCACAAAATGAGACTTTTCATGCAATAAATATAAATAACAATACCGTGAGTAATCATCGACAAAGGTAATGAAATTCTTTTCACCATTCCAAGATGGAACATAAAAAAGACCACAAATATTAGTGTGTATCAATTCAATAAGTTCACTGCTTCTTGTGTCTAAATTCTACAATGTGTGTCTGGTTTGCTTACCTTTAATGCAATCTATACACACGTCTCAGTCAACAAAATCCAATTGAGGTAAGATTTCACTTTTCACTAACCTCAAAATCTTTTCTTTGAATTTATGATCTAACATTTGATGCCATAAGAAAGCAGCGCGTTTATTATGTGTACTACATTAGTTATCTATACTTTGTTCAACATGAAACAAGGGTTCAACAACATTAACATTAAGATTAAAACAATACAAGTTGTCAATTAAAATACCTAAACTATAAAAGGCATTACATTTATACAACGCAAAGGTATTGTTTCCAATCTTAGCATTAAACTTACATTGTTGCTTTATCCCTCTTCTTGTCCTTCTTTTCATATTTTAACTTGCTACTATTAGCTTCCTTTTGGAATGTAAGATTAACATAATGCTCCTTCAAATTTCTTTAATCTCCCTTCCTCTTGAATCAATATGGCCTTAATTGCTTGAAAGTTCCATTTTTCTTTAAAGGTGTTATATTTAATTGGAACTTATCAAATTCAAGAGGGAGCGAGTTTATAATAAACTGTATTAAGAAGGAATCACTCACTTCCATACCCGTTAATCTCAGCTTTGCTGCCAAGTTTACCATACTTGTCACATAATCATGAATGAGCTATAACCAACAAAATTTCTTGGTCGTTGACTCATTCATCAAGTTATAAACAATGGACTTATCAGTTATGTCCGAATGGGAGTGTCCTTTAATTTTCAACATGAACTCCTTCCCATTATTCGTCTTAGGCATTGATGAATTAACGTTTTTTGTCATCATCATTTTCATCAAGTTCAACCTCAACCTATTAGACCGCTTCCAAACCCCATAAAGAGACTTGTCAGCCTTAGTACTGGTCTCATTAATAGTTGTAGGTTTTTATCACAAACTAATGCAAGGTCTAAATCCATAACACCTAGTTGAAACCAGATCTTTTTCAAATCAATCTGCATAGTTCAATCCATCCAACTTGACCAATACATTACGCATATCGAACAAATTAATGGAAATTGCAAACATTATACAAACTCACACTTTACTGTTTTGAGAAAACATAAATGGATTCAGATAAATCATAAACTTTAATTATGTAAATAAGTTCACTTTTGGGCAATCCTTAAATACACAGCCTTAACCAATATTGATGCAAACAAGATCATACTTTAATGGATTATCAAAAATACTATAGTCAACATGTATGGTATCTTTGGATATACACACATATTTACCAAGCATATTAATAAATTCCTTTAAATGTCACTAATCATAAGCAATGATCGACCTTTGGGTGATCTCCTAGCATTATAACTAATGATCTCAATTGTTCAATCTAAAACTTTTCATATAATTTAATTGCATCACACATCATGAACAATTGATATACATAATTAATATCTAAATACCTTTTAAGTTAGACCACTTTGATGACTAACAAGCTCACCTTTCATTCAAATATTTAATATATGTAAACTTTATTGAGATATTAAATCTATAAATTCATTTGTACAACATACATATAAGATTGAAAAACTATTTCAGAATTTCAATACCTATATAACCTTCATGTACGAATAAGTAACTATTTCAAAATTCATATATGTTGATCTCAATATTATATACATGAGAATAATAAATTTAATAAAATATATGAATCTATTTAATACATCTTTTATCTAAGACAAAATAGTTCACACCCAAATATTAACTTTAATTTACATATTCATTAGTACATGAATAAATCCATTCTGGGTCCACCAAACAAGTCACACTCATATTTTATATATATATAATATAATATATATATATATATATATATATATATATGAAGATCAAAACCTAAGGCCAAAACAAAACTTGAAGAACCCACTCAACAATGCAATTATACATGTTCATATCCATAAAAAAAAGCATTATATGGCCCATGAAGAAAAGTAATCCATTATATGCATATATGAACTTTAACCATCCAATGATCCAAGGCCAAAACCGACTACATCCAGTATCCATCCAAAATATATATATCCTATTTCCATACTCAAAAAAGACGCACGGAACTCAGGCTGAATCAATCTTTGATGTGATTAACAACATTCATTCGCAACTAACCCAGTCCGTCGCAATTTTTTTTTCTTGATTCGCATAGTAATGCCATTATATATGTAAAATTAATTACACAGCAGCGGAAGAAATGTATTGGTATAAAATTTAATTGTATCTTGATTTATTCACCATAATCATACAAATTTTCTTTTAAGATGATTATGAGAAAAGCCCTAATAAAACCAAATCTAAAAACTAACAACTTGTTCTGATACAGATAAACTTTAATACTCAAAGTTCAATAAGTAGAAAAAAGTGTGTACATTATCCAGGGCTTTCATGAACTTAAATTTCTGAAGAGAGTTTTCTTCCCTAAGCCTTTCTTCCTTTCTTAGTTCTCTAATGGTTGAGAATACCCCTAAACTTATCCATTCATACCTTGTCTTCTTATCACAAAAATGTGTGGCTCTTGCTTTTTATTTTTATTTATAAAGGGAGAGGAAAAGGTTTCTAAACCCTATCAGACCTAAAAAATAAAAAATAATTAAAAGAAAGAGAGAAAGACACATATTTTGATTAGCCAAATAATAAAGTTTTTTGTAGCATTATCCAAAAATAAATTATTAATGGTTCTAAAATATGGTCCATAAAAGTTAGTGTTTAATGGGCCATGTATTCACGTGATTCCGTCAGTATATTAACACTAGGTAGTCTCAGGCCTATTGTGTAATGGGCCTACGTTGGACTCTTATTATGTCATATCAGTATTGAGTATTGACTACAAATAATTTATAATAATTATTAAAAATTAATTATTTTATGTTAGTAAAATAATTGATATATTGTATTATTTTTTAAAATAAATTCAGATAAGTACTTAAAAATCATACGCAACTTAAGTTATTTAATATAATTGAAAATGTATAATAGATAGTAATATCAAATTACCATTTTAACATTTTTCAGTTTTCATAGAAATCTTGAGTAATTTAATTTATAAAAGAAATGAAAATAAAAATATGTTGCTTATAAAATAAGTTGTATGAGTACGAGTACTTCTAAGAGTATGAGCGTGGATAGAGAGTACAATTAATTTTAAAAATTATGAGTTACAAGTATGGCAACATTTATTTGAATATAAAATTATAAAATATAAATTTATATGATTTTTTTTTTGTAAAAGTATAAATATTTTATTTATTAATCTAAAAAAAATGAAGTTCTAATAAGGAATCTTTGAAGACTCGTTACAAATTCCAAAAAGAAAAGAAAATAAAAAGGAAAAGAAAGAAAACTATTTTCGATCTTCACAATTTGAGTATCGATGTCATTTTGTCCCAAACCTTGAATCGGAATTTGTAACGAGTCTTCAAAGATTCCAATCATCGCAGGCTGATCTGACTAGAAATTTTGCCTTAGGGTTTTGTGCTTGCTTTGCTCAAGGAGTTGTACGAATTAGAGAAAGTAACTCAATTCTCTCAAATTGCTGTTGCATCAGTTCGTACTTATATGTAACGCCCTAAAAATCATCAGGTTTGTTTTCCAGAAATGGTTCACATATTGAAAATCCAGTTTCTGTTTTATGTGTGCCTGCATCTCCTATCTAGTCTATGACCAATTCCTATAAATTTTCGCTTGTATATATTCAGTTTTGATCGATGATTTCAATTTTCTCTTGTATTTTCTGAGCAACCAAACAGCGATAGCTCGTATCATTTTACTCTGCCCCTATTTTAAGCAGTTTCGCGGTGTACGTGAAAAATATATATAAACAGAGGAGATGTTGGAGAGAAGATTGGAATCATAACATGGAATTGAGAACAAATAAATATTTCAAGGACCAAATGAAAAAGAGTTAGTTATATTCCTTCTCCTAATAATGTCTCTACGACTCTACTTCAATGAAATTTGATCGATCCATACTAGTTCTATATAATACTTAACATATATAATTGCTTGTTTTTGATGTCTTGATCAGAACTTATAAGAGATATTAATGCAGATTAATTCAGTTCCGTATTGGGGCATCAAGATGAAAGCGCTGAGGCACGTTTCTGTTCAATATTGAGAAACTGGTACGTCATTACATTCTCGTTTCTGTTCAATATTGAGAAACTGGTACGTCATTACATTCTCGTCTCGTCTCATCAGTCATCATAGTCATCACTAGCTATACCATATGATCATCTTTATCTTTCATCTGAAACAAACTTAGGCTCCGTTTGGTAGCCATGAAAAGAGTTTTACATTGTAAAACTCCACGAATTTCGAGACTTCCATGTGTTTGGTATGATAATTTAAGCTATGTAAAGTGGATTACAATGTAAAGGGTTTTACATTACATAGGCCATTTTTCTTTACTTCACATTTCTCATGTAATTCAAGTCTACCTAGGGAATTATGGTAGAATTCCTAATTTGCCCCTCTCACTCTCATCCCATTTTCTCCCCCTAAGGTGGCCGGCGACAGCGGCGGCGGTTGACGGCGGCTCCGGCCACCGTGGACGGCGGTGGTGGGTGGCGGCGGCAGCAGTCCTGTGGTGGTTGTGGGAAGGGCATTTTTGTCATTTTTTTCTATATCTATTTTACTTTCCCTCCCCTACCTTTTTATACCAAACACTTTCAATCTTTACCTACTTTACATTCCCTCAACTACTTTTCCTTTCCCTCACAATTTTTCCCTTGTAAAACCCTTTCCTTTACATACCCCCCAACCTTACCAAACGGACCCTTAATGTTTTTAAGACAGTATTATATTACTTTGCAAAAGCCTACATTCAAAAGCAACATGTATCAAAACAAGGTTAAGAAATAGGCAAAATCCTCCTGGCCATCACTTATATGTATTTAATAAACAATTGTGTAGAAACATTTCAATCAAATGCATGCATCAATTATTAAATAATAAAAAAAATCCCAGGTTCTTGCCTTTTTCAAGCATTGTTTTGACGCAATTGAAATGACACATTATTTTAAATGAAGATTTTTCTTTTCATTATATACTTAGCGCTTAGTGTATAAGACATACACTTCCAGTTCCAATGACTTTCATTTGTTTAATACTTTTTTAATTTAAAGATTTATTGAACATGTGTCCTTATGACACAATTTAAGATTTCTTCTGATTGGTTAGCAGAGCATTTCATATCATGAAATCTACAAAAATTCATTTAAAAAATAATTATTAATGTTTGAAAACTTACTTGACCAGTCAAAAAAAACTTAACATGTGCCATTAAATATTTTGTACATACAAAGAACGGTTAGCTCATGGCTATATTCATTTAATTAATTAGAAAAGTGTGTTTCCGTTTGATATGGGAAGCTTTTGTAAAGCTGTAGCACAACCCTATAGTAATGGAAAAATCTACAAAAAGATCTATAGCTAAAGCTTCCCATTTTTTAATAATCTCAAAACAAAAAAAAATCCAACGGTTAAAAAACGAAAAACGAGGAGCTTTAACTATGGAGTTTTTTTTAGCACAACCCATTGAGTAATTTACCATTTATGATGTGTTGAATGATTAATGCAAGTGACAAATCCTAAATTAAACATTGTCGCTGTTCTTTTACTGGACTCGATAGTTCATATTTACGCGAATTTGTTCTGTCCTTTTCCATCAAATCAATCTATAAATCTCTTTAAATTGACGATCAGTCAATATAAACATATATATATATATATAAGAGTGCTTATTACTGTATTCCCACATCCACTCAAACACTGAAAATCATTAAATCACCCCACTTTCTTGTTACACGTTGATAGAATATGAACTCTTTATTGACTAATAAGCAAGTTTGGGACGCTTAATCCTCTTTTATTCACTGTTTGGCAGAAAATCCGAATATTATCACCTAATAAAGCAAGCGATATTTCTTCTTTTTTTTTTTTTGGCGATTATTTTGCACAGGGAATGGCATTGAATATTTAGCAGCTGGAGGGAGGATCCTATTAAATAATTAGTTGAATTTATGGGAACCTAATTAAATTCGTGGTACGTGGAAGATATGGTTCCATACAGGCAGCAGACACAGGCTGTTCCTAATGTTCAGTGAGAGGAAAGGTTAAATTATTGATATACACTCCTCGGAATGACCCCTCGGAGTTGTTATCCAAGGACACAAAGGATACCCGACGGAGGGACAACCCAGGCAGGTTCCCCCTCCCACACTCAAGCATTTAATGCCAAGATATTGGCATTAAATGCCAGGATCCGTGAAAGCACGTGACAGGACAAGAAGGACACGCAAAAGGACTAAAACGCCCCCTGCGCGCAGACCAAACCATGAAAAGCACTCCTGGCTATCACTGACAACCAGGAGAGAAGGTTGGAAATCCCACCGTACCCTGGCAGTGATAGCTGTCACCTCAAAAGCAGAAACCTACACCAACCCACTTTTCCTCACACATCCCGAGTACACCCCTGACGTCTCAGAGAGAGACCTCGTACGAACATGAGACAAAAGGGAAGGAGGATAAAAGGAAAAGGGGGGACCTTTTCTAAGGTAACGACTCTCTCTCTCTAAAAATATTCAAACTCTCCAACTTTCTCTCACTAACTTAAGCATCGGAGAAGAATCGCAGGGAACCCCCTGTGCATTCTCGTTTGCAGGTTCCGACGACTCCTACTTGCCGGAAACTGCCCTCAACTGTGAACTCAAGGTTAGATTTATCCTAATCCAGCTTTGTAGTTTTCAATTATTATCCCCTTCCCCTCGGATTCTTAATCTAAACTCCAATTGGTTTGCTTAACATGTAGTTAAAGATAATCCATTACTGTACATTTTAATCAATAATATTTTATTCAATTATCTGTTAACTCTTGATTAGCTTTGTGCTCCTTACGCAACAAAGTTAGTTGTTGAATATTATGACTAATTAAATTGGGAAAAGTGGCTGATAAACATATAATGATATGATTTAATGGCAGACATGGGCCCCACAAAAACTGTCTTCTGCTTAGCATATATTCTCGAATTATTTCACTTCCTATATATTAGAATTCCCATTTTTCTCTTTAATTGTAATGGCAGGCACAAACTAAGATGGGTACTTAATTTCCTACCATACAATCTACATCCTCATCAATTATCTCCTAATCAAAAGAATCAGAAATCATTGTGGACCAAAAAAAAAAAAAGAAGAAATTATGAATAATTAATCAATCCTATTAGCTTGTTATAGCTTCTCGATCATTGAAGCTAATTAATATTAACCCGTGACAGAAACTTTACAAAATAACTGCTGTAATTGTTATATCAATCAAATATATAAGTATACCAACAAGGCACAAATAGTTGAGTTAGGTATATTTTGTTAATACTTGATAGAAGCAAGTAATTTTTACGAATTGAAATTATTAATCTTTGGTTATTGGCGGGAAGATTTCTCTATTTTTGTAAAATACAAAGTTTTACTATAATATTAATTACAAAGATATTTAAAACACCAAATCATATAAAATGAAAGTGTAACTCTTCAAAGATATGTATGTGGTTAATTAATTAAGTTGTTCCCAAATGCCTCTCGTTTTCACCTTTTGCTTATACGTGTGTGAGGACGCGTCCATCTTATCTTACGCTTAACGAATTCTTTGTTTAGACTTTAGATAGAAAGCCGATAATTTTTTTAAAAAAATCCAACTTTAGTTTATTTATTTTATTGGAAAGAAATCTGACAATTGAACAGTTGCCGTCAAATGCAGTTCCACTGGAAGTTAAGTCAAAAACAAGCTCGATCAACATGCATGTCAGGCACATTTGAATAAGATAAGAGTAAACTAACAATTTGGTCTTTGAAAGATTATTGAGATGACAACTCAATCCCTAAAAGATTAAAATGTATAATTTAATCCTTGAAAGATAAAAATAATATACTTTTTAGTCCCTAAAAGATTAAAACGATACACTATTTAGTCCATAAAAAAGATTAATTAATATACCATTTTTAATCTTTCAAGGACTAAATTATACATTTCAATTTTTCAGGGACCAAATTATTAATTTACTCATAAGATAAAGATAACTATTGTCAATGTGACTTTTCCCTTTATTATATTCTTATCAGAGGAAGCTCACAAGTAAATCTAGTTATACTAGAGACTTGAGAGCAATCACAACACAAAGAGAGTCAAATCTCAAATATGTATGTGTGGCTTATATATGAAGATACGCGACGTACTTGATGTATATTTCTGAAATATTTGGATAGCAAGAGAGGTGTGGAGAGTGAAAAAGATTGAAATTATTGGGGGAAAATTAATTTTACGCGTAGGGGGTGTGACTTTGTTAAAGGAAAAAATGGTGAGTAACTTTGTGGATTGATGTGACAGGAACAGCTCATTCATATGATGATGATTTTGATGGTGATGTGATTGGAAAAAGGAAAAGCCCAATAATAGACAGCTAGACTGTAAACATGACTCGTAAACTGAAGTGAGTGTGAAGCGATTTATTCATGTATACCGAGTTTTACTTGGGACCAGTAGTTAATCTCCGTGATTTTAGGTTTGGACTGGTCATTAACGATAAAATCACAAATCACCTTCTTACGGGAATTATATTTATTATGTGACTAATCCCCAAAAGAACCTAATCATTGCAATTACTAATCACTGACTCGATAAATATAGAAAAATAAATACGCACAAATAGGTAGGGTTTTAATTATATGCCCTATCTATACACAGCACATGGACTTAAATCCTTCTTTTTCAGGTTGTTCCTTTTCCATATGGACAAATTGGGAAATAGATAGGGGTGGTCTAAACTCCTTCCTTTTCTGAAATGAATTTAATAATGACCTGAATCCTGAACTGTGTGTGATTAATTGTTGACGTTGTTAATTAATGGTAATAATGGTTGTTGGAACAGAATATGAAGATTTAGGCATTTCGGTATGAAAATGGAGAAATAGCGAGATGAGAAAGAGGGTGCATGGGGAAGTGGCAAAGAACAGTGAGATTGAATGACAAATGAAGAGATGAAGATGAGGATGAGAATGGAGATGTGAGTGAGTAGTGATCAGTAATACATAATTCCTATTTTGATTTATTATTGCAGTGTTTGAAAAGTTAGAAATGTCCAATCTGCTCTAGAATTAAATTAAAT
This sequence comes from Chamaecrista fasciculata, assembly GCA_003254925.1. Lineage (NCBI taxonomy): Eukaryota > Viridiplantae > Streptophyta > Magnoliopsida > Fabales > Fabaceae > Chamaecrista > Chamaecrista fasciculata. The sequence goes on from QANZ01018265.1 coordinate 350,964, forward strand.
TAAAATATATATTAAAAAAGAAAGTAGAGAGAGAAAGTTAATATTTATTTTATATTGATGAAAAGGAGAAAGGCTCGCGCGGGACTCTCGGGGGGTCTTTGATTTTTTCATCTTTTATGAGTGTACTGTGTAGTTGTATGGCAGTATGGGAATGAATGAACAAGAGGCAAAAAAAGTTAAACTAATAAAAATTATTATTATTATTATATTTCACTTTTCCACACGGACCTGTAATTAATAAGAAAGAAATGAATGGGAGATAGCCGCCAGTACACGAATTCATGGTCATGGGTCATGGGATTTCAGATTTATTACACTAATTCTTAGTTGCTCAGAGAGTCACAGGTAGAGCAAATAATAATAAGTGAGAGAGAGAACACGTGGTTTTCTGATGGAGTGGGTCGTCATAAACAGTACAAAACACTTCTTCTATCTTCCTCTATTTATATAGATATAAGGTCATCAGGGGGAAGGAGTCAGACGTCTTATTTATATATGGATGAGTGAATACACTCCTCAGCTCTCTGAATATTATTTTGCCTTTTCCACTGCTTACCGTTGAATTTATTCCTACTCTCTCACTCTGGACTCTGACCTAATTCCTTCTCCTTTCTTCCCTCCCTACCCATATATATATATATATATATATAATATAAGTGAAATTATAGTTTTGGTCCCATATATTTGATATAGCTATCACTTCGGTCTTCAGGCCCAAAAAAAAAGCTATCAATTCGGTCTTCTATTTTTTGTAAATTTGACTCCTTAAATTTTCAAATTTTTTTACTTTTGGTCTTATACATACATTTAAGACTAGATTTGGTCTCATTTGTCGATAATTTTAATTAACTAAAAAATGAGTTGTTGAGAGTAACTTGTAATTTTAATCATATTTGAACTTAAAATGAGAAAGATATGGTTAATTTTACTTGTTTGATTGTGAAACAAGTAGCTCAATTTTGAGGTTTAATTTGAGTTTATTTGATGATGATTTTAAATGGACAAAGAAATGACTCACTAAATGCAACTCTCCACTCTAAACTTCTAGTATTTGAACTTGAAAGAAGAAAAATATTTTAAGACCAAAGTAAAAAATCATAGAGATATAAAAGATAATCTTTAAGAAAAAAAGATGAAGGACCATATTGAAATTAACCCCAAATATATGGAAATAAAAATGTAATTTGACTTGTNATGGACCATGAGCGCCCCTAAGTGAGTTTAGGGCGCCCGACTGACTTGAGGGCGCCTCGCAAGGTGCGGAGGGGAGAAGAGGCCCGGTGCGAGGGCCGTTTAGGCGAACGCCCAAATAGTGATGTATCAACTTGTATATATACCAACTATATTATATATTACCACTAACATTGAAATGTAATTTTGTTTAGAGTACAAACAAGTTTTATTTTCTCGAGATGGCATTTTGTGTTTGAGTACAATTCATTACTGCACACCTTGGTTTACATATATAGTCATTTTATTTGGGGATATTGTTGAAGTCGCAAGTTGCTTGATTAAATGGCTTTATAATTTTATATATATAATGAGATAATCTTTTAGTTTTTAAAATTATTTTTGAGTGAGTTAGGCCTTTCTACATAGTATCAAAGTTAGGTTTGGGCATGTGAGCTGAATAAGCCTTAGTGTAAGCTGCTATGAAAATAATCCGTTGGCTTCACACTCTTTTGAGATAAATTATACCTTTCTACTATAAAATTACGTCAGTGTGATTGTTTGAACAAATGATTATATATATACAGGATAAGGATTCATTGAACCATTAATTAATGTTAAATTTACTTTACTGTTTACAGTGAAACAAAACTTTAAGTAATTAATAATGCTGCATGTATAATAATTATAAGTGACTGGATAAATATTAGGAACAGTCCATTCCATTATTGTGGCAAGTCATATATAATAAGCATGACCAGATAGGACCAAAATGTTAGAAGTTTTACAGAATAAAAAATTCAATCATTTTTATATCATCTAAAGAAAAGTTTGACCGTCAATAAAATAAGCTTACCTAATATTATTAGCACAAGATCTATCACCTTAAAAAAGAAACAGTATTTGTTGTGAATTAATTAATTTACTAAAAATGAACCATAGACTCTAGACTACTGTAGTAGTATATATTTATAAGAGGGTAATCATTATTAATGTGACTAATTAAATGAAGTGAAGAATCAAGATATTGTACATTAAAATGTAATTGACACATGCTATTGTACATTAAAATATGAATTTATCTAGCATATGCTCTTAGGGCATATTTTAAGGTTTCTTTTGATTTGTTAGTAGAATATCTCATATTTTAAAATTTATAAAAATTCATTTAAAAGATAATTTTTAATATTTGAAAATTCACTTTAAAAAAAAATCTTAACATGTGTCATTAGGACATATGTCAAAAGAACCCTTAAAATATTATATTATACATGAATTGAAAAGAAAAAGATAAGAAAACATTGTAAAAGTATTTTTTAAAAATTGTTTAGGTGAAAATAAAGGAAAAATAAAAGAAAAATAAAAGAAAGGAAGAGAAGTGTGGGGCTGGATATGTGCTGGGGGTAGAGTAGTATATAGAGATAGATAGATAGAGTAGGAGTACTGGAGTAGCATTGTTTTTTTTTTTTTTATAATATTCAAATATTTCTTTATATCAACCACCCTCCCACGCATTTCTCCGGTTACCACCGCGGCACTTGGTTTGTTTCTCTTCTCTGTGTGTCTGAGATTGAGCAATCACGTCTTAACTCTTAGTTGCTTGTTCCTTGTCTCTAATTAATGAGCAATCAGGCTTGATTGATTAGAATTACCCCCTTTCCTTCCACGAATCCAATCCCGTTTAAATATATGAATATGAGAGGTGTGGTGTGGTGGTAGATGCAACACCCTGGCCGGCCGGAAACACTAGGATGAGTGATGTGGTGGTAGGGTTTTGATCGAGATTATATATATAGAGGGTACGGTAGGGTTTTGATTTGCGGCTTCGATAAAGATATATAGAGTCGAAGTTGGGAATTTTGGATGGAGGAATATAATAATAATAATAATAATAATAATAGTAATAATAATAGTAGTGGGAGTAATATGAGAGAGAGAGGAGGAAGGAGTAATCTATTGTACTCATCGGGTGTGGGTGTGGGTGTGGGTGTTGGGTACGGAAGAAGCAACAGTAGTACTGGCAGTGGGAGTGGTGCTGCTTCTCACTCTCATCATCATCATCATCACCTTCTTTCTTCCTCCAATATCAACAACACCACCTTTCATCCTTCTACTACTACTACTACTGTGAAGAGCGAAGGCAATCATCATCACCCTCAGATATTTGAATACCCTCTGATGAGTAGGCCCAATCTCCACCACACGATGCAATTGCCCCCTGACTCCTCCTCCTCCTCAGACCTCGAAGCCATCAAAGCTAAGATCATCGCTCATCCTCACTACTCTAATCTCCTCCAAGCCTACATGGATTGCCACAAGGTCCATCCCGCCCTCTCTCTCTCTTTCCTCCAAATAAATAATTAATTAATTAATTGCTGAATTAGTTGATGGATTCAGGTTGGAGCTCCGCCGGAAGTGGTGGCGCGTCTGGCTGCTGCTAAGGAGGAGTTCGAGGCACGTCACCGATCTTCCTCCTCCAGGGAGCTTTCCAAGGACCCCGAACTCGACCAATTCATGGTTTCTTTCTTTCTTTTAAATTCTTGTACCTATTTGGGTCTAATTAATGAATTATATTATCATCTCTCTCACAGGAAGCTTACTATGACATGCTGGTGAAGTATAGGGAGGAATTAACCAGGCCCATTCAAGAAGCCATGGATTTCATGCGCCGCATTGAGTCTCAGCTCAATATGCTTTCCAATAATGCCCCCCTCCGCATCTTCACCGGTATTCTTCCCTACCTCTCCTTCTCTATATTTCTCTTCCTCCTCCAATATTCTCACCACTATAATCATACTTATGCATCCTTCTAATTTCGTAACTTGAACACAAATAAACATCTACTGCACCTTCGTATAGTATTGTGGACCCAGAAGCAGCTGACAACGTGAAATTCATCAACCACACAACCCTAATCGAGGCCCTATCTACTGCTTTCCTTTTTCACTATTCCTTCTCTTTTTAAATAATCCACAAATCTCCTTTTATTATTACTATATTACTATACATATCTTATTTAATGCCAAAATGCAACTGCGCCACTACTTTTATTATATTCTCCCCCTGTCAAATGACCTCTTTATGTTTTTCCAAATAATTAAACCTAAATCTACCAATTAAAACGTTCTCTGCCATTCCTTCGACTACTGATTTCTGACAATTTTTTTTAGGGTTTTTTACTACTAATTTACTCCGGTTTTTGCTACTCCAATGAGTCTGCTCATCACTCATTTATTTGTTCTTGTCGGATGACATTCCCCCATCATCGCTCATTACATACACACTCATCATTATCGTCACCTCTGACCTCTTCGGTTCAGTCAAAACATTACTTATATTACTTATATATATTTAATATATATAATTAGATGCTAATTATATTATATTTCTGTTACTATTTCTTAACCGAATTTATATTAATCACATTGGATGCTGTTTCAATTACCCTCAGCCCGAGGGAGTCTTCACGGTTGTAAAATCAATTTTACCCTTCTTAATTTCTGTGTTTTTTGCATGTGTCCTCATGCTCACTAATATTCAATCATCATATTCATCAATACTGGTAAATGGTAATACTATATATATATAACCAAAACTAGCTTGCTTAATCATTTGTAGGGACTTAGTATCTTATTATTTTTTTTAAAAGAAATTTCTTACAACAATGTGCATGATAACCGTTAACCGGTGATTCTTAATTACGGATCGACCAGAGGAGGCAAATGAAATTGTATGCTTCATTATGTTTTGAGGGATTCAAAAAAAAAATATAGGAGATGGCATCGATGCATGCATGCAAGTCTTGTGGTAATTTTATTATTTCAATTCTTTTTAATTGCCTAGAGTTGGCATCGAATCTTTTTTGGATTCTTAATTATTCAATGATAAAACACTCAAAAGTTATGTTTGAATGTTTTGCAATATTTGATATAATCGACTGGCAGATTGGTTTCGGAGATTATCATGCATGTTTATTACTTAGTAGTTATATGCTGACAATGTGAAGCTACCTTATTATCCTTTCTTCCTTCCAAGGTGCGGATAAACATAAGGCTTTATTATAGAACTTTAGGAATCTTCAGTGATGAAAATGATAATTGATTATCAAGGAAGAGACAGAAAGTTGAATCCAGGCGAAAGTGATTTTGGGAGAGCCTTCTAGTTCTAATAAGTAACTGAGTTGTGACAATGTCCAAGGGAATATTATCCGCACCATAGACTCACAATAATATGGTTCAATTACTTGGTCAAAAAGAAAATAAGAAAAAAATACGGTAATTGATGAAAGATTTTAGATTATATAGGTATTTAAATTATTTTTTAACTTTTTATTAATCCAATAGAATGGAAATTGTTATATCCCATTGTCTTGTGTCTTTTTTCACTACAAAGTGCCCCACCGNTAAGTAACTGAGTTGTGACAATAATGTCNTCTAATAAGTAACTGAGTTGTGATAATGTCCAAGGGAATATTATCCGCACCATAGACTCACAATAATATGGTTCAATTACTTGGTCAAAAAGAAAATAAGAAAAAAATAAGGTAATTGATGAAAGATTTTAGATTATATAGGTATTTAAATTATTTTTTAACTTTTTATTAATCCAATAGAATGGAAATTGTTATATCCCATTGTCTTGTGTCTTTTTTCACTACAAAGTGCCCCACCGATGAGCTTTCCGAATGGGTTTTCTGTGCATTTGTTACATTGTTGATATTCTGTGAATCATATATTGTTCAAATTCATGCTGTGAGCTGAAGAACTTTTGGTAGGTGCGAGATAATGATTTTAAATATATAGGTTGTTCTAATTACAAGCTCCTTTCCTTAAGTTGATTAGCCAAATGTAAAGAATCCTCCTCATCTTGACACCATTGTCTACATTTGCAAAACTGAGGGGGAGACTTTTGGTATCTTGTACTAGTGTTGTTATTACTTGTTATGTTTACTGTAATTACTGATATGGATAGAATCCAGAAAATGGGAAAAAATGGGGCGCCTTTGGCCTAATTGTTAAATTTGAGAGAGGTAATTAAATTGCACAATATTATATATAGTCATTTATATATGCATGGTTATGATATATGCAGATTATAAGTGTGAAGGCGGTGGTTCATCAGAAGAGGATCAAGACAATAGTGGTGGAGAAACAGAACTGCCAGAGATAGATCCCAGAGCTGAAGACCGTGAACTAAAGAACCACTTGCTGAGAAAGTACAGTGGCTACTTGAGCAGCCTAAAGCAAGAGCTTTCAAAGAAAAAGAAGAAAGGAAAACTGCCAAAAGATGCCAGGCAAAAGCTGCTCAGCTGGTGGGAATTACATTACAAATGGCCCTATCCTTCGGTATACATTTAATTATATATGGTTGCTTCAGAATTAAATTCAATTATTAATAAATTAGTAGTGTATGTTTGAATGTGATTTTGTAATGAGTAGGAATCAGAGAAGGTGGCATTGGCTGAATCAACTGGATTGGACCAAAAGCAAATAAACAACTGGTTCATAAATCAAAGGAAGAGGCATTGGAAGCCATCTGAAGACATGCAATTCATGGTGATGGATGGCCTTCATCCACAGAGTGCTGCAACTCTCTATATGGATGGTCACTACATGCCTGATGGTCACTACCGTCTAGGCCCATAATCGAACTCGCCCCACTTTATAATATAATATAATATCTACTGCATATATATGGAAGGCCATTCAATTCTATTCAATTGCAAGCCTTTAATGCATGGCCTCAACACTGAATTCAACAAGAATATGAGATGAAGAGAATGTTCAAAATTGAACAAACAGTAGGTGTACCATCAAAAACTTTGTGGAGTGTGATAGTATATATATGCATGCGTACGTTGGTGGTCTTGTTGTATTTTTCAATTCTGCTTAATCAATTACTATAATTTAAGTAGTTAATTCGGATCAATCAATCGGCCGTGTAGCAATAAGTATTTTGGATGTTATTGGATCTTAATATTTGTATGGAGGATCTGTCAGCTGCTGTATTGTGTCGTTGCTTGTGTACTTTATTTTTCTCTCGTGGTTTCAGCCTGAATGGATCACCAGGTACTGTGTAATTTTGGTGTGTGATGATTGAAGGGAAGAACAAGGAGAAACGTTTTGCCGAATGGGGCTTCGGTCGGTACTAGCAAGCTTTTTTTTTTTTCCTCCAAGTGTACATATATGTAACGAGAACATATTCAACTTCAAACTCTATGGTGATTCAATGTTTTCTAGATCTTCCCTTGTTTCTTTTCTATGCATGTTCATTATATATTTTACATTTCCAATTCGTTTGTTTTCTCGAAATTTGAACTACAAAACCACTTTACTAGATACTAGATAGCCCATGCCTAAAATTCACGTTTAAGTGTTTTCAAAGAGATGTTTGCATGAAAATCAAAGATATATCATTCTTTTGTCTTTCATTAATGTCATTCACAGAATACTTCAATTTTCATATTTAACTGTTTTATTTTATAGCAAAATCATATAAGCACATTGTGCGTGCAGAAGCCTTCGTACATTGTTAAGCATATATAGACCATACTGACCATTCAATTTGAATGCATGATTATATTATAGAAAAATTATAATACTGCGATGCATCTTGTATTATCATTATTGCAAGGATCGATAGAGAGGACGTACTTAAGATTGTGTGTAGATTTGATGCGACGTGCATATATTAACTTGTGGACTACTACAGATTGCTGAACGCTCAGGTCCTCTATAAACTGTTGGGTAGTTAAAACAATCACACTTGAGATTCATATTTAGCAAAGAATATTAAATGTAATCCATACTCCAAGTAGCTTCGATCTTTCAAGTTTTCCTGGGCACTACGCATAACGCACAACGTGTATTAGCTATAGGATGATATATTGGCACTGTCTTTCGCTCATGGTGTAGATGAAGAAATTGATAGAGTATATTCCAGCTCATCATTATCAGCTCAGCATTTAGTTAGATTATTTTTCCATTCTGTTCAGTTTCTGTTATTAGTTTGCCTTTCCCTCTTCTATAAGAAAAAGTGCATTTTTAGTCCCATAACTTTAGCAAAGGTCTCAATTTGGTCCTAAAATTTTTTTGTTGCAATTTTGGTCCCCATAACTTCTGAAAACGTCCCACCGTTGGTCCCAAGCTGATTTTCATCAATTTTCTGTCATTAAAGATGATCTGACATACTGAGTTGAATGATGACTTGACAAATATGGGTGAGGTAGATTTAACGGCAGATAATGGATGAAAATCAGTTTGGGACCAAAAGTGCCCTTTAGCCCTCTTCTATATATTGTAATGATATCATCTCTCTCAAAAGTGCAAAAGTGGAATATATATATATATATATATATATTTTTAATAGCAGTAATTTTTAAAAATGAGATCAAAGCTTCCAATGCTGTATATTTTTGGGGGGTGTCCAAAATACAATGTTAATATATATATAATATGTTAGGTATTTGTCCTTTTATTCTATTGGCAAATTGAAACACTAAAATTCTTGAGCAGCCAAATTTTGAGAGCAAGAATCACATTATTTCAAAAACACAGAAGAGAAGAGAAATTATTCACTTTTCAGATTTGACGTTGCTCCATGTTTTCAGCGATCGGATGGTGATCAAAGTTATAATAATGCTAATGTCAGAGTAAATTTGTTTTTATGGAACAAATTGCCAAAAACCGAGATTTTTTTAAAACTTATACTTCAATCTCAACAGAAATCAAGTATAATCAATATCAATATAGAGTATTCTCAAAGAGATATATAATATATCTCTTTTACTATATATATATATAAAGATGATATATCTCAATCTTATTTGATGACCAAACTATTGCAAGTCTTCTTTCTTTGATTTAATGAACGAAAAGAGAGAAACCTTCTGCTGTGTTATAACGAAGGCGAAATGATGATAGCGAGAGCAAAGTTTAAGGCCACAATATAATCATTCAGATTTCAGATGGACAAATCATCTTTTTAACTTTTTTGTAAGAGGGCCCTTTTACACGATAAAACTTTTTAGGCGGGCTTTTGCATCTTCATACAAGGTCTCTTATGTTGGGGCCCTGTTAAGCCCAAAGTCGATTAGTAAAGGATTCAAGCCCGTTGAAATCATTAATGAAAGATACCGAAAGCAGATTATTTCAAGGTGACGTGGTACACAAGTACACAATGATACAAATCAATTTTCAGGTTCTAGAAATTAAATTCATATTTAATTAAAGTTAAGAGGATATAAAAAATGATTTCACAAGTTGGAATTGAACACGACTTCCTCCTAAACCTTTCTTTAGGAAGAAAACAATAAAGGGCCCTTTTTATGTCACCGAATAAAATAAATAGTTGGACCACTCTAGAACCAAATGTTGGCTTCATGTATATCATTTTGTGTTGGTAAGCAAATAAGCTATGCAAGGGTGGGCCCAGTCCTGCCTCTTAAAATGCACTCAATTAGATAAATTCCACGCTTAATTAAATCACCATTCACCATTCATCATTCATCAAGATGTCAAATCCTCTTACAACACCAACTCTCCTTTTTCCTTAATTTACTCATAAAATCAATGCGTATGCGGTGAAACCCACTTTGGCTGTTTAAACTTAAGCATCCCACTAAGCTTCACTTTGTTTTCTATCATTTAAAAAATTAAAAAAAAATATTCAATCGCAAACATCATGTTACTGATAAGTTTTCAACAACAAGTGCTGCTATATATATATAGCTAGTCTCACAACTCAAGCTGTAAGGTGACAATTGAATTTTGAATTAGTGTTAAGGGAGGCAAATTAAAACAGAAGAAAAAATAAGGTTGATTAACAATATTGATTAACTCGCGTGCTAACTTAAGCTAGACTAGTCCCCAACTATAGATTATAGTTTGTTGGCTTTGTTAAGGAACTAGCTAGATAGCTAGCTAGGTGGTCATAAAAGTTTGAACATTTATCATCAAACACTGGGTTTTTATATTCATACTTTTTGCTTTTGACTGTGCCATATTATAATTGATGATGCCTTTTCCGCGTAAGAATAGTACTCTGTAAATGTGCGTGTGCTCATACGTGGAAAGGCTAACCTAATTGTAGTTGTCATCAAGCATGCAACATTAATTTCTTGTATATTAAAAGGATCAACTTGTTAGGCTTCATCCAATAGAAAGAATGGGTAAGTAATCAATTTATTAATTATTATTATATCACGCTATTTGTTTTTTTCTCAACATGATTGGCTCTGCTCCACCGACTTATTCAAACAATTGGTGCTCATATATCTCAACTTCGACAATGACAATAACCAATTATTTAGTGTAGCTTCTTAATATATATACATATATGGGTGTTCGTTGGGCGGTTTGGGCGGTTTAATATGGTTTTTCAAACCGAACCGCTCGCATCGGTTTGGAGAAAACTCAAACCGTTCGGTTTGAAAAAAAATATCAAACCAAACCAAACCAAACCAATATAATGGCGGTTTTGGCGGTTTGGTTTGGGCGGTTTGACCTTTAATTACTATTAATTTTATAATTAATATAAAAAGTACTAATTTCATAACATCTGAAAAGTAGCAGCACTATGTTCATTAAGTTATGAAACAGAAGACGAAATGGGACTTTGAATGCGAATGGGAGAAGACGAAATATAGATGTTAGGGTTTGGTCTTTCCCTGGTTTCAGTTTGGAACTTTGAATGCGAATTGAAATGTCAAATGTCTATGCGGCTACTTTTTCAATTTTTACTTTTGGTCTTTAGGTTATAGTTTCATGGGCTGTGCCTCATTGTTTATTTGTTTTAGTGGAGTAGTGGAGGAACGCATAAATACTATATATATATATATAGTATTGTATTATTTATATATAATTGCATAGTTGCGGTTTGGTTCGGTTTGGTGAAGTGTCAAACCGCCACCGAACCGAACCGCCCAAAATTAAGAAAAATGAAACCAAACCAAACCATTTGAATGTCGGTTTTGGTTCGGTTTGGTTCGGTTTGGTTCGGTGTAGTTCGGTTCAATCGGTTTGGTTCGGTTTTGAACATCCCTATTAATACATATATATTATAATGATGGATGATGATAACATTTTGATGCAATCAATCATAGATTTCCAATTAGATAAGCCCACTTTGTAACCTATGCGATTTAGAAACATAATAGCGACTAATCTAGAAGTTAATTATTATTAGTTCTTTCATATTTGTCTTTTACACTGCTTTTGTCGCTTTTGCTTAATCCTCTCAATGATGGGGCGACACGACACATTTTTATCCCTTTTTTCTCTAAATTAAAAAAAAAAAATTGTGAAATAATACTTAATTACATAATAAAGTAGCGAACTATATTAATGTCATCAACATGTGTGTCATGCACTTTATAAATCAGCTGTATTTGGGACCCGTCCACGTAAAACACATTAGAGCCACGAGCCCACGACATTCGTGAAAACACACTTCGAAAAGTTACATATGATGATCATAAAAAAGGACAAAGATAAGATAAATGCCAAACCTATTATTGAATCGGATTAATGGAACTTGATGGCAATTCCAATAGATGTACTTAATTAGGTCTATAGCTAATTTGTGAAGGAGCTTTTCTTCATATATATGTGTATGATTGTGGTGATTACTAGGGAGACTAGGAGCACCCGATTTAAGAAAATATATAACATGGCAGACACTTTTATATATGGTTTATTAATCGTGTCTACTTTGCAATCAAGTACGTCTATAAGAATCCCTCGTCTGTACTCATGTTTTAAAAACAATTTAAGTTTATTAATTTGCTTTCATTAATTATTACCAGATATATATGCAGATATATATGTGGTCTTTCCATAGTCTATCATGCATTTTAGTGACATTTAGGGGCATTTTATATACATTTGGGAGCTAATTGCATGCCTTTATAACCTTTTATGATAGAATATGATGCTTTGAGGTTTAATGCTTATTAGGAGTAATTTGTGATAGATTTTGTGATTTTTATCGTGTTTAATTCTTTCATTTGTTTTATCACTCTAATCTTGAGGAATCACTTAATCTTTAATGTTTTTGGAAGGTTTAAATGAAGCTTTAAGCTTGGGAAACCTCAAAGAAGAGCCAAGGATGCAAGGGAAGGAGCCAAGGACCAATTCAGCAATGTTTTTAGCTACTCAGCAGTGTAGGCCGTTGGAAAGCCTCCACCTTCATAACGGCGGACCAACGGCCTCTGTCGCAGAAAATTTTGGATTTTAAAGCCCAAACCCGAATTTGTGTTTCCAACCCAGCCCAGCCTCAGAATGACTCGAAATTTAACTGAAATCAGGGTCCTTAGGGTTTCTTACCACATTAGCACACATTCTCCAACTTCCACCATCTTCTTCATCTTATTCTTTGCCATTTTCGTCCCTTTGAAGTTCCTTGTGGTGGCCATGGCTGGTTGTCTTGGTTTATGGCTTGGTGGAGCTCATTTCTTCACCATGAGTAGCTAGACATCTTCACCCGGAGGAGTAATGAAGTCAAGCTTGAGCTATGAGCATTATTTGAGGGAGTTTTCTCATATTCTTCTTGAGCTTCATCTTAGTTTTCTTGATTCTTAGTTAGGATTCTGAACTTTGATGTAATTTTTAGTTGTGTTGCTGAACTTAAGAGTTTGATGTAATATTTCCATTCACACTTGTTGAAATTCTTAGGGTTGATGTTTATCATGAGAATGTTGACTTGTAGTGTGATAGCTTTGTGATTGGTACAATTACTTTGTTGTTTAACTCTTGGTTTATGCTTCAAATCATCAATGCAATGAGGATTTCATTTCTAGTTATGAATTTGATCTTGGTTGAGGTGTGTTCATGATTAGTGTGTTAATCTAAGTCACTTGGTTAGTGACTACCTTAGGATGCTTAGTATGAGATACTCCCAATTTATCTTTTGTTGGTAATGATGGCTTGATTGAGTTGCTCCAAAGGATACTTTCTCCATTTGATTTTCACATCTCTTATCTTTAAGTTTCATTTTAGTCCTTATAAACAAAAACCACAAAAAGATTTATTGCTTTGTTTTAATCTTGTTTTAGTTAATTAGATAAACTTTCAAAGACATTTACATTGCTTTTACATAGTTAGCAAGAGTTTAGCATTATTTTCCTTTAAACCATTCAAGAAAGTTCCTCAAGAGAAACGACCCGGATTGCGTCACTTTAGTGCATAAATTCGGTTATTTGGCCGCCTTACGACGGGCGAGACCAATGTGCGCAAACAGAAACATATAGATATGCGGGCCAAGTTTTGATTTTAGCATTGCTCTTTCAATCAGATCAATCAAAAGTTACTTTTTATTTTAATCAAAACCTCATTTTAATCCTTAAATTATAGGATGAATTCTAGCTATTATGGTCTTTTACTTCTTTTTTCTATTTTAATCTACAAACTTTTTCATTTGTTCAACTATTACTCAAAATTATAATTTTTTCTGATTTTTATCCTTGTATAATTTTTACTTGAATAGTTAAGATAAATAATTTCTCTCACATATATCTCCTAGTAAATGAATTAATTTACAGAAAGAATAAAAAAAATATTTTTAAGACCATAACAAAATTTGTCATATAATTGAAGAACTAAAATAAAATTTTGACCTTTTATTTTTCAATTGAGTGATGAAAAGAAAAATCTAATAATCGATCTAGTATGTGATCTCTACATTCTTTTAAAAGATTATATATATATAAGATCACATCTCTTAGATACTTGCTTCTAAGTTGTGACAACTTTAAATATGATAATTAGTTGATAAAGAAAGAAATATGCATTACATAGAGTTTTATTATTTTCATGTTACTGTATTTGAACTTGATTCATTAAAATGGATTGACTTAAAAAATCAGAATTAATAAACCAGACCAGGGCAAGGCTTTAACTTTTAATTATCAGGAAGACATAGAGAGATAACAAGATCAGAGAAGACTTGCAAAAGCTTCATAGGAGTGGCCTGCGAATAAACTCTTATCCTCAAGTTAGTTTAGGGAATCATCCGAAGATGAAGAATTTAAAACAGAATGAATAGCTAATATGAACTAATAGATGATAAAGTCATAAAGAATATAAAGTGGATCGAGAACCTGAATAAATTCATTGTAATTTTATTGTAAACTTATAATTAATTTAGTAATTATTTTGTGTCTTATCTCAAAAACTGAAGAAGAAAAAAAGATGGGAGAGAATCGAAACCCCAGTTGAACACTGGCTAGCTATATACATTTCCTCCTTGTGTTATGATAAAAACTGAAAAGGTGTGACTGGTGGCAAAAAGTGTACAAATGCCTCAATAATCTAGTCAATGCTTTTTTACCTTTTCTCTGCTTTTACTTCTTCCAAAATTAATGCTATGGGCTGAGACAGGGTAAAACTAAAATATTCATTTCTCTTAACTCTTAAGAAACTTGTTGAAAATGATTTATCCGCTATATATACTATAGTCGATTGGAAGTGACGTTTTTAAAAAAAGAAATTATAATTAAATCGAAACCAAAAAACTTCGAACCCTTCACACACGCGCATATATATATATATATATTGTTAACTACATGACGTAATATTAATTAAGATGCTTAATTAGCAAAAACCCGAGTGATCAGAGGAAGGGAAGCAATCTGACGACAAAACTCTTTCCGGAAATTAAGTTCATGCACAACTTTGATGAGTCGGATTACACCATATAATCTCAGATGCAATACACAGCAAGCGTTGTTGCCATTTATAGAATTGACGAAAAAAAATGGAAAAGACAGAGAGAAGACAGAATGAACCCTTACTATATATATTCTCTGCTAAATATTCATGATAAATAATATTTATCTTACACGCATAGATTAGATAAGAAGAAAAAAAAAGAAATTAAAAAGAAAATCCATCTAAGTCTTGCTCTTTGTTTGAACTATATGTACCATGATCCATGAATATCTTACACTAGTAATTACTAATTAGCAGTGACCAGCTAGCGAGCTAGGTACTAGAAAATTAAAAATTCATATATATACATATATGTATATATAAATATATAATTATATATATCCCAAGGATTAAAAAGAAGGCAGAGGAGGAAGCCGAAAAATTGTGTGTAAAATAGGCTCTGTAATTAATCCGTAGGTAGTAGCTAGCAAGCTGCGGATGAGTGAGTAAATGGATAATTAGTTTTGTACAAGTGATGAGTGGTCTGTGATCCGATCAAGGCGGCGGTGGTGGCGGCGCCGCCGCAAACTCTGTCGCAAGAAGGGCATACGGTGAGTGTGGCAGCTTGCATATAAAAGCTACCTCCCTGCTGCTGCGGCGTCGTTTTGATTGATCTAAGCTCTTGCAGCTCCTTTTGCAGTCGTTTATTCTCTTCTGTTAGCGTTTCACAGCACTTCTTCAGTAACTCACACTCCACTTCCGTTTGCTTCAGTTTTGTCCTGTAATTAACAAATTATATGAATGAACTCCGAGATTATTCCATAATAATTAATTAATTTACAGATGATTAATTAAAAATGAACCTGGCTCTCCTGTTTTGGAACCACACTTCTACTTGTCTCGCACGCAGCTTTAGCTTGCTTGCCAAATCTTGCTTTTGCTTCTGATCGAGCGAGAATATTCACAATTATAATAATAAAAGGAAACATTAGAAATGAAATAATGAAATTAATTAATAAAGGAAGCATATTAGAAATGAATGAATATAATAAAAGTGTACGCACTGGGTTGAGAGTAGAGTGGTGTTTGAAGCTGTCCTCTAAAACAGCAGATTGCTCTTTGGTGAGCCTAAGTTTCTTTCTGGGATTACCATCATCGTCCACATCAGCAGGTAGCCTGCTACAAGTGGAATTATTAGGAAGCTTGTTGATTTCTGTTTCACCATCAACCTCTGATTCTCTCTCCCTCTTCATGCTCGACGAGTTCGAAAACGAAGTGTCTCCGCTTGCACAATTAGACTGATGATGTTGTTGTATTGCTTGCAAATTATATTCACCCATCTTCGTGGCACCATCATTATTAATCTCATGATCAGGCCGTCCTAACGTAAGACATGGGTATTTACATTTAAATCCATCATCATCATCATCCTTTTCTTCTTCTTCCTCTTCTTCTTTTTCTCTCCCCAGGTAATAAGTCTTCATGCAATTCCGATGATCACGACTCTCAGCATCATCATGCACACCAAGCCCAAGCCCAAGTCCAAGCCCTGAATTCTTACACTTCTCACCAAAACCCATCGATCTTTTCATCACAACTCACACGCTAGAAATGAAATGAATAATAATGTTGCCTTGCAACGATAGCTAGCTCTGAATGTATATATTTATAATTGGAATGAAAAGGAAGTGGGGGGCCTAGGGGAGAGTGTGAAAGAGGGGGTTTTTAATTTGTGCATAGACTGAATATTTATTTTTTTTAAAAAAAATTAATATTGTGGAATAAGTGAAAGAAAGAAAAAAGAATACAATATGGAATATGATTTCTGAAATTGTGAAATTCTTATAACTCTTTTGGGATCAAAGGTTGACCGTAATAAAGTAATGTCTCCCAGTTTCTTTTTTTATGTAAGTGAAAGATGACAAGTTCAAAAAATTATGCAATGAATGATGAGGTAATACGTGGTAGATGGTATACGTGGAATCACGTGGAAAGTGGGCGGCACAATATAGAGCGCATAATGGAGAGAATATTTCAGGCCTTTTAATCTTTTTCTTTCTACTTTAATTACTTCCTTCAGATTATATTTTTATAAAGAATTTTAACTTCTAACCTTTATATATTCTGCAGTAGGGATTAGGGAATATGAAATACTTCTAATTAATGTCTACACTTGTAGGAGTAGAGAATATTACGATTCTTATTCTACGCTCACAATAATCAAGAATCATGATAACGCACCTGCACATATGGTTGAAGTACGTGTGTATGTACGGAGGCTGTTAAGGGACAAAGTCCGTTTTATTTTTTTTTAGAGAATTTAATTAATTAGAAGTCATTTATTACGCCCACCTATATTATGTTTCATATTTTTTTTGTGAAAAAAGATTTAAAATAAATTTAACCATAGAACAGGCCCCAAAAAAAAAATAACCATGGAACAGTTAAAAATTTACAAAGGTCAAATATTTCATACATTATTCCAATTAACCAGTTTCTTGATATTTATTTTGTTAATTATTGTTAAATATGTTAAATTATAGTATTTATTTTATAAAATGACCGAAAAACCAAAATGCTGTCATTCTTAATTATTAAAATTGATCACAGTTACTTTGTACTTATTTAAAAACTAAAAAAATCAAAATCTAAATTTATAATACAGGGAATATATTGGGAAACCCGGGCATTTCCCCTCTCATACTCTCTTTCTTCAATATTGTTTATTTTATTTTTTTTATATAAATGATAATACTAGAGCGAGCGTTCAACATTTTCAAACCAAAACCTTTTATAATACTCTTACCGAAAAAAAAAAACCTTTTATAATACTCCTATCATGTATGAAATCAGAAATTATGATTGCAACAGAACCGTACGGTGGTTGGTAAGTATGTTTTAAAATCAAATTAGGAGAAAAGTGCAAAAATTAATCGATAAGTACTGACAAGACAACGTTGTTAAGGATTGATTAGTGTTAGCCAATAGGACGCGTACTCCCAAGTCCCAACTTGACCATGAAAGGTTTCCCCCAGCTATAAATTGACTTGGCTTTTTTTGTTTTTTTTTTTGTTTTTCATTTTTCTTGGCCGAAGACTACCACCTTTACTTATTTATTAATGAGTCTAATACTGAACTGTCAATTATTTTTTAAGAAATAAAATATTTTTAATATATAATTTTCTGCATTAACTAATTTTAAAATATATATTAAAGTTTTCTCTTAACTGTAATTCATTACATTTAACCAAAGGTAATTATCAATTTTTTCAATTATTCAGTTTTTAACCACGTTTCTTTATTTTATTTTTATAAAAGAAGCATTTTTAATCAACAATTGATATTTAAAAAATATATAAGATAAGGTGTTTTTTTTAAAAAACAATTATAACTATCTAAGGTTAAATTACAATATAAGTTTGCATCCATGCAACAAGCTAAGTAATGTGATATAATATCACTCATCTATATGATCTAATAATATTAGACAATAAAAAATAACCAATTAAATAGGTAAACTATATATTTCGTAAAAATTTAAAGTTTTGTTCTAAAAAAATATAAAATCATTCAGTTTTCTAAAGAAACAATTTTTTAATGAAATAAAAATTCGCGGTAAAAATATTAGTCATCAATACCCTTTGTTTGTTTTAGTCTATTAAAGAAATAAAAAACATCATATCATTTTGCTTAACACACAAGATATAGCAGCATGTCAAGGTTGTCAAGAGAAAAAAAAGTGATAAGCTCGTCAGTTGTCATTTCAACAGAAAAAAAATATTATAAGTTCCACTCATGACATTACATATACTCATATAGAAATATAATATTTTTTAGTCTATAAATTTATTTTAAAACATTAATTTAGTTCTTGAATATTGAAAATTTATTTATTTTCCTAAATTATGAATATAAATTATTTAGTCTTAATATATAACGTTTCAAAAATTAAATAATTGGCATTTGGAAAATAAATATATATATATACAAAGTGCATTTTGATTTGGTAATAAAACATTTTATTGTTTTATCTTGATCATCAAACTTTTTAATTAGTTTTACTTTTAGTCTAAAATTTGATTTGGTTTAATTTTGATTGTTATTTTTAAGCTAGACATCAAATTGAACCCTATACAATTTCTCTATTATGCATGTTCTTATAAGTGTGTTGACAAAGATGAAAAAAAAAATTTATATTCTTATACGAAAAAAAATATTTATGAATTTATTTTTAATTTGTAACTAAAAAGTATTTTTTTTTCATTCCTTATTAATTATAACACATATAAGAGAGAAATAATTAATGTTATTTACGTTGTGTCAGAATAGAAATAACAATAGAAATAAAATAAAAACGCATTTTAAACTAATTAATATTGGAGCAAATGAGAAAATTTGAAGATAAAAACATGACAAAAAAGTTAGAGGGTCAAAACAGAATTTATCTTGTAATTTGAGGACTAAAATGAAATTTTGACCAGAAATAATAAAAAATCAAAGCATATGTTTATAATATCTAATGAGTAAAAATTTCAGAATAAAATATAAGTTCACTTAAATATATATAAAATCATATTTTGATACTATGATTATGTATATTATTAATTATGTTTATCGATTACGTAAAAGGCAAGCTTCTCTTATATTAGGAATTCTGAATTATTTACTAAATTATATTTATGCAATTATTTGAGCATGATAAATTTCATAAATTGGAAAATGATAAATAATAAATTCACAATTACTATTTTTTTAATTACTAATCCAAGTTCGATCATAAATATCGTACGTTGCTCTTCCAAAATTGGCATAGGTAGATTCGCTAACTAACAAATGATCCCTTCTAAAAAAACAAATTCTTCTATATACATAAAAGTTGTAGCTAACTCGCTAGTTTTCTTATGAAAAAAAAATACTACAAATAAAAGGGAAGATAGCTAGGTAGCTTGAAAAAAAGAAAAAGACAAATCAAGTTGGGAGGGACAGCCCACGAGGCATGAAAGAAGGAATCAAGTAGAAGTAGGAATGACGAGTGAGATACAATAAACTGAAAGCAACATCCACTCACAAACATGTTTCTCGATCAAGCTTTCGACTTTCAGATCACACTCTTAATTACTCTCTTATCCTTTTTTTTTTTTCTTCTTTTCACACTCTTTCTAATTTGCATCCAACAGTCGGAGTCGTCATCATGAATTTATGAATAACATTTTTTTTTCTTTGGGTTCTGTTCATCAGTACAATTTGCTGTTGTATTATGGGAAACAAATTCGTCCCGTGCTTTTATTTTTGTATGTGATTTTCTAACAAAGGCCAAGTTGCTTGCGTGCCATAAAGTCAACTTTGGATACGATAGACTCAACTATGGCCAATATATATACTTCTGTACTCCAGAAACTTCTTCGCATCCCAATAATAGACCAATCAGCAGATGAGAAAAAATTTATCATCACAATTACTTAAAATTAAAAATAGGGAAGAGGAATATAGCTCGTATTAATTAATTAGTAGACGAAAATGATATTTTAGGAACACCAGGATGATAGTTTAAATGATAAGTGATTTAGTACCATTTCAATTAAATAAGATCATGAATTTTAAATTTTGTGAAATAATTATTTAATCGAATTAGTGGAGACTACAAAGACGACTAGATTGACAATAAAAAAAATGAGGTTTTAGGAGCGTAATCCTTATCTTTTAGTCTGTTGTTAATTCTACTCACTAATTTGGCTTCTAATCAAATTTTAATCATAGAAGGACAAAAATTTCCCATTTAAGAAATATATACTCACTAATTTGGCTTGTTAACCAACCTTTCTCCTCCTACTCCCTCACGCCTCTGCGGTTTGTTCACTTTATCAAACTCGCTACTCATAAATTTTCTGAATTTGAAAAGATCGTCTTTAATTTGATATTCGCACACGTAATTTGTTTAGGCAGTCTTGTGAGTCGAGAATCAAAATCATTGCCAAAAAAACTATACATACTAATTATATTATAAGGACATGTGATTGATAAGAATCGCCGACGAATAAATGAATTCAATGTATCATGATTGAGAATTTGATATCGTTGTGACAAGTAAACCATCAGCCCTACATGTCAACTTTATTTATTTTTCCTCCCTATATACACTACTTAATTTGTGCGGAGTAAAATTTTTTGGTATAAAATAGTTCAGAGATCGACTTGATGCATCTGGACGAATAAGCAACAGATCGAGAAGGCTTCAATATAATTGTTTTAATTTGTTTGATCAAAGAATGATGATAGAAAACTGTGGATATATATTCGTGAGAGACAAGCTTCTAGCAGGATTAGATAGACATTGACTTGGCTTTGGCACAGCAAACAATAATAATAATAATAATAAAACAAATATTATTTTAATGGAAGCGATGATTGAGAATATGTGGGATTAGACTGGCCAACCTCATCTTGCCCTAAATGGAGTACGAGCAATTTGATTAGACAAGAAAAAGATCTATGTGGAGACAGAAAAACAAAGGGATTAAAGAAGAAAAGCTTAAACAACAAGAGTATATGGTGTTATTTGCATGGGATTGATGCTTGTTCTCCAATTATATATGAATCCGATAATATTGCAATCCATGTTACTGTGTAGAGTATAGATAGCAAGTGGGTCACAAAATTGAGAATTGACGGCCCTCTCTACACATTCCTTTTTCATATTTGTATAGTATGGTTATATATGTATGGCCTACGTGTCGATCAGAGGAGCAAGAAGAGATGGTGGGTGGACCAAACAATAATTTGGCATGATTGGGTATTTGATTCTAAAGGATCATTATGATGATTATGGAGCTTACAACTTGCCAATCATGGAGGAGTAAGAGGTAGGATATGTAGGTAGCTAGTAGGCATGCATAGAGGATAAATTAAAGTGTAGCACTAACCAAGAAAAAATTGCTCTTTTTTTATTAAAAAAAAAAAAAAGAAAGTTAAAAGGGTAATTTCTCCTTGAATTTTATTTTATTAGTAATTGGGGTAATGTTATGATTTTAGTGTTGAAAGTGTAGCGCTAACCAAGCAAATTTTTACATGATTAAAAACACTTTCTAATATATATATAACCAAGTAATTTCTTATTTGTAACTTCACATGTACAGCATACTAACATCTCTCTCAGTATAAAGCATCCCTAGCCAAGTGCATTGCAAAAGACCAACACTACATCTTGAAGTCAGAATCTTTAATTAAATGGCCTAGACATCAAAATCACACTCCAAAATCAATCTATGTTGTGCATCATTGCAGGTTGTTTCTATATTGAGGTCTCCTTAATTAAGGATGGTCTTTGAATTCATTGGATAATCAATTATGTTTTTATACTTAATTCATCAGCAATTTTTTTATTAAAAAAAACTCAACCGTTAAAATTAAAGTCCCTAAAGGAATTAGACAAAAGAGAAAATTGGAATTAATTGTTGGTGGGAGATAAGGTTTCAGATTGTGTTCCAGGGGTTAGGGCGAGGCGACCAATGAGAATGAAGGGTTGTGCTTGGTGTTTGGCTTTTCCACATCCCACTCTTTTTCTTTTCCTCCTTATCGACCGTCCATCTCAACAAACCCATTATCTCTTTGTCTGCATTAATTACAATGCATCCTCATTGGTTCTTTATTCTCTTTTTACTATTTACAATTTATGTCACCTTTTTTATTCATTGCAAACAATCATTTTACACTACAACTATACTACCCTCTCTCAACATTATTCACTCTCCATAGTCATGGGCTAGCTAGCTAGCGCATCTACTTCTTCATTTTTCTCCATCAATATATATTCACCATGAATACTAGCAAGTGTGACAAGATATTACGAATTTTAATTTGTTGTTTGATATTTATGCCGATATATTAATTTAATTTGAACAGGTGAGAGAAAATTTATATGGGGTTGGATGTTATGAGGGCATCATTTGAGTACTGGGTCGTGTCTTTTCGGGAAGCATAAGGTCAGACATATATGGAACGACCCCCACTCAGGTTGTGTGTTGGTTTACTATTGATGATATACTGGAATCGGCATTCACAGATATTAGGGGCATTATGTTTCTTTCTTTCATTTAAGAGCACCGTAAATGTGAAATGTGTATCGGTTGAGTTGACTAAAAAGTTTAAATGAGAATATATTTGGGTGTTATTAATGATGGATTGAATTATCTACATGTATATTGGATAATATCTCAATTTACAATTTGAGAATATTAGTAAATTTCCTTAAATTATTTAGATATATAACTATTTTGTATCAGTTTAAATGATATATTTATAGTATGATTCTTTAAAACTTAAATTTAAAATGAGTATTAATAAATTAGATTGGATAAAGATCTCAAAATATGATCTAAAAATATAAGCTAAGTAATTATCCTATTAAATTACTAATTCAAATACAGAGTTATTTACTTGCATAAGAATTATTGTTATTCTAAATTTCTAATAAGTAGCGGTAGCCTCTAATTTTTTTAAAGATATTTAATGACAGCTGTTCAATTTAATTAATGCTATTCTAACAAGTAGTAGCAACAATTATGAAACTGTCACTATTTTTCATTTTTTTAAGCAATAAAATTAAACTAGCTGTTGTTATATTAGATTTGAAACGNATTGATACATATGAAGACAGTGAAAAATACAAGAATATTTAGAGAAAAAGAAAGCACGAAGGGAAAAAAACCAACGAGATTCATCCTTTTGTATTTTGGGCAGACATTGGGTCAGAAAGGGCCCAAAAAAGAAAGAAACGAACATTAATCAGTCAAACATAGGTCAAAGAAAGGCCTAATAAGTCAATCTCAATAGAGTGCTGACAAATATGGCCCATTGATGATTGATCAAAAACTTAATTAAAAGGATCATATGTATATGAGTACTGTATATATAGCCCAGAATTCGGCCAATACTGCCCACAATGGAGGTAGATGTAGAAGACTGATTGGCACTACGGAGTACGGACTACAACCAATCAGTCAATTAATGAACAATATTTATTTAGCGAAAATGGTTTAAACGAGATATACAAAAATCCAGACCCAAAAATAAAAGAGATATACAAAATTCTTGGACATGTAACGAAGATGAAAGGAAAAAGTAATTATTCATAATTTTAAAATGAGCAAACCCCTTTTTTGGTCCCTCAATTGTTACTGAGTCGAGGAATCGGTCCCTCAATTGTGGGAAACTACAACTCAGTCCCTCAATTGTACAATCCCGTTTACGTTTTGGTCCCTCACGTCTGGTCCGTTAGTGATAGAGGTGTTAAGTGATGACGTGTCACCGTTATCTGCTTAGGTGGCCGTTAAATGCTTAGTTGAGGGACCAAATCCTTGACTCAGTAACAATTGAGGGACCAAAAAGGGGGTTTGCTCAAATTAATATCCAACTCATTTCCACTTGACACCTCATTCAAACTTCTCTTGCAATTTGGTCCCAAAACCCCTAAATCCCCTAAAACTTTTTTTAATCCTCTTCTTCATCTTTTTCATCTTCTTCATTCAGTTTAGTCCCAAATCCTAAAAATAAAATTGTAAAGTATCCCTAAACCTTTCCAAACATTCCAATTTAGTCCGTAAATGTATTAAAAACCCCCGTTTTGAGCAAACCCCCTTTTTGGTCCCTCAATTGTTAATGAGTTGGATAATTCTCCATGCTATTTGAAAACTTGAATGTTAGGGGATTTCTGATCTGGATGAATATGGTGACAAAACTGTGGCTAATGGGAATGTGGAATCCAGTACATCTGAGCCAGTATATCCCATATTTGTTTTGCCAATTCTGAGACTGCAAACGGGCATTGCATGGATTGTATTCTAAATACGTTCTTTCTCTTACATCTAGCCTTTGCTGATGCAATGTCGTCTCTATCACATGGGTCGAGCCATAAAGGGTGTTCTTCTAATGAACAAAAAGGTATGTTCCTTGTTAGATTGTCATGATGGAAATACATGATCGTTTTTTATATGATAATATGCATTTTAGCAAATGTATATTAACTCCAAGGTTCAGTTTTGTATCCATGAGTTCACTATTGACACGTTTTTTACCAATTAATTTCAGTTTCTTAAATTAGATGTTTTGAAGTAAATCACCCCATTGTATTTGGCAGAGGTATTCCTTTAAGAACCTAATAATTAAAAAGGTAGGTTGAATGAATGATTGTATTGATGAATAATGAGTTTATATCCAGCAGAAAGGAATCCTGAGAATTAGGATTTTAATAACTAGCAGATCCTAAAATCAGGGCAGCTATTTATAATTAAAGGTAAATCCCAAGAATCAGTAACTGATATGTACAATTTAAATATCGTATGAAAGAGAGAAGTTAGGAGAGGATAGCTGAGAAGTTAGGGCTTTAGGGTTTTTAATACATTTAAGGACTAAATTGGAATGTTTGGAAAGGTTTTGGGATACTTTACAATTTTATTTTTAGGATTTGGGACTAAAATGAATGAAGAAGATGAAAAAGATGAAGAAGAGGATTAAAAAAAGTTTTAGGGGATTTAGGGGTTTTGGGACCAAATTGCAAGAGTAGTTTGAATGAGGTGTCAAGTGGAAATAAGTTGGATATTAATTTGAGCAAACCCCCTTTTTGGTCCCTCAATTGTTACTGAGTCAAGGATTTGGTCCCTCAACTAAGCATTTAACGGCCACCTAAGCAGATAACGGTGACACGTCATCACTTAACACCTCTATCACTAACGGACCAGACGTGAGGGACCAAAACGTAAACGGGATTGTACAATTGAGGGACTGAGTTGTAGTTTCCCACAATTGAGGGACCGATTCCTCGACTCAGTAACAATTGAGGGACCAAAAAGGGGGTTTGCTCTTTTAAAATATGAGGTCAATTTTTAAGCAAGGTCGGGGTCGAATCTCATTTTTCGTATGCAACAATTGATTAGTCAGCGACATATTCTTAAATGGAAGACAGATTTGCAGAGAATCAGTCTTTGGTCTGTCGGACTGAGGATACCCTGAGAAAAAAAAAAGTATGAGATCAATTTTAATTGTATTTATAAAGTTTTGTACTTCTTTTTTTTTGTCAATTGTACTTTCAATTTAATTAAGAATATAATTGACTCAAATATAAATTAATATAAATTAGTAAGAGTATAATTGATCAATTTTTTTTTTTTGGAAGTACAACTAAAATAACTTTATACTTGAGGGATACTAAGATGATGGGTACTAAAAAGGAAATAATAAAATGTGAGGGATGTATATCTCAATTCGGATGTATATCTCAATTCGGAAGTGGATCCTCTGAATTCATTTAAGTAATAAAGAATAGAGCGTTAAAAGACAGCTAATGTCAGTTAGCAACGTAACAGAATAACAGTATTACAGTTGTCGGTGGGTTTGGTTTTAATTTGGGTAGTGAAGGGATCAGTGATGTGAGTGAAGTGGAGTTTGTTAAGTAAAATGCGGAGGAATGGTATAATTGAGAGATTGCATGGATGTAGGTAATTAAGGTTCCTAATTTAGGGAGTGGGAGATCGAGGACTGTTTCAAAGGTCTTGTATGGTGGATGTTGACACATAATAGCATTAATTCAAATCCATGCTTTCTTATAACGATATCGATGAAAGAAGTCAGGTTCGCTCTTCCTTTGATCATCCTTCTTCTCAGTACCCTCTGGTTTTCCTACGTCGGAACCCCTTACGATGTTCGTTTCCTCAATGGTTTCGGTTTCTTGTCCTATTTCTTTCCCAACATTAATGGCGCCCACACCTCATCCTCATCATCATCATCATCTTCATCATCTTTATCATCGTCGTCGTCGTCAGCCAGAGATTCTTGTGATTATTCCAAAGGACGGTGGGTTTGGGACGAAACTAATTACCCAAATCATTCTTACACTGAAAACTGCCCATTCTTGGATCCTGGCTTTCGCTGCCGCTTAAATCGACGACCAGACGAATCTTTCCGTCAATGGCGTTGGCAACCTCAAGGCTGCGACATTCCACGGTATCCATTTCTTTTTATTTATCTTTCGTCAAAACCTCACATTGCTTCCTCAAATATATGATGAATTTCGTTTTAGTCCCTAAAATATTTTTCCTTCCTTTTTTGTTCTTGAAATTTTTAATCTGTTCCATCTTTATCATGACTTTGTTCAATTTTTAGGATAAATTACACTTTTGTGGCCTGTTTTATGGACCAATACCATTTTTGTACCTTGTTCTTTCAACAATGTCATTTTAGTACCTTGTTCTTTCAAAAGTGACATTTTAGTACCCTGCTCTTTGGACCAATTTCACTTTGGTACCATATTCTTTCACTATTGGTTACCTTATTCTATCCTTTTTAGGGTATCAAAGTGAAATTGGTCCAAAGAATAGGGTACTAAAATGTCATATTTGAAAGAACAGGATACCAAAATGACATTTTTGAAAGAACAGAATACCAAAGTGTCACTTTTGAAAAAACATGGTATCAAAGTGAAATTGGTTCATAGAATACTAAAATATAATCTATCTTAATTTTTATGATTATCTTGACAATTGATTTTCTCTACACGACTTCTCTTCAATATTTATTTCTCTCTCTACCAATTTTTATGATTAACTTCTCGGTCCCTGATTTTTGCACTCGCTGATAGATAAGTCCCTGAATTTTACCCATTGTACTAGCCGGTCCCCGAAATTTGCAAACGCCTAACTAATTGGTCCCTCTGTCATATTGGCGTTACAAAAATGCTGACGTTGCCATAACGGACGCTGACGTGTCCCGTTATCGTCACGTCAACACCGTTATATTCCAAAAAAAAAAAAGCTGTCACGTCATAAAATAGTGACACATAAGTATTTTTTCATTGCACTTATAAGTCCCTGACCCATTTTTATCCCATTATTCTCAATTCTCTCCCTTCTTCATCATTTTCATTCATTTTAGTCCCAAATCCTCAAAATAAAATTGTAAAGTGTCCCAAAACTCTTTCAAACATTCAAATTTAGTCCTTAAAAATATTTAAAACCCTAAACCCTAAAACTCCAAACTCTAAACCCTAAATCTAAAACCCTAAAACCCCAAACCTTAAACCCTAAAAAAAGTTTGAGTTCAACAATTAGGTCCTGGACCCATTTTTATTCCATTATTCTCAATTCTCCCTCTTTTTCATCATCTTCATTCATTTTAGTCCCAAATCCTCAAA
>QANZ01018265.1:392559-417718 GCA_003254925.1 Chamaecrista fasciculata
AAAAAAAAAAAAAAAAAAAAAAAACTCTCTATATATAGCATTGTCCTTCACCCAATAGATAAGACCTTCCCTACACTAGCTAGACATGAAATTTGATTTGTTTATTCACGTAGAAGGGTCAAAGGTGCTATTGTGTTTTTTAATGTCACAGTGACACTTGTGTCAGTCTATGTAGTTAATTGATTACAGTTGTAATAGTTGATTTACTTTAGATGAACTCTTTTCATTGACTTATATGGATTTTCCGGTACGCTTTGATCGTGACTCGTTGGAATTGGTTGACATAATCTGTAACTATAGTAGCTATACTAGCTAACCATTCTCTCATTTTCAAACTTTGGCCTCATCATCACACTAATTTAATTGACTTAAGAATGCCTAAGTGTGTATTTTGACAATTAAATGCAGGTTTTTAGACTTTGTTCATTGCTTTGCTTAGGCATATAATTAGTTAAACTAGTCTCGTATTACACAAATTTAAGTCTAGCGCACGCCAGAGAGAAGCATATGCTTAATTAGAAATAAGTTAATTGATTCAATGAGACAAAGTTGAGTTTGTAAAATAAAAAGGGAATATCCCAAACCCAGAAAAAACACAACAGAAGAATCCCAAGATATAAAAACAAAGGCTTCAAAACTTGAGTTTTGACAGTGTAAACATGAATAACATTAATTAATTGATTACAAATTTATCTTATATTATATGACTCCACCCCTTTTTGGTCGTCCATGTTTTAAACTATAGTTTATGAATTAAAAATAAGAGAAAATTTACTATTTGGCCTCTCTTTCTTTACTTATTTAACAATTTAGTCCCTTATTTATTTTACATACATATTTACGTGCCCTTCAGGGCACGCAAAGCCCCTAGTAATATTATATGTTGTGTCAAGTTGACGGACGAAAATAAGCAGCAAAAAAATATGGATGGTGATTGGGCCCAGAACCCTAGCCCTGACAAAAGCGAAACGACGACTTGTGTTATCAGCTCATCAATTTTATAATATTATTAAGCAAATCCGTATATTGATTAATCGGGGAACGCTCTTCTTTAATTTGTTTAAGGCACTGATAATGACACTCACTAACATGATAAAATTCTTCAACTTCAGAGACCTGACATCCATATGTTTCCCTTAATTTAATTTATTAATTGTTTCGGAATTACTGTTCAACATTTTTTATTTTGCAAATTATTCCCTTTCCAAGAAGATAACCGACCAAATATCAAGGCGCCTCCACACGTATCTTTTTTTTTTTTTGATAAAAAACTAGAGAAAATTCGCATTAAAAACAACATGTTAATTCTACATAGACGTAGTAGCTTAAATTATCTAACTATCAACAGTTGGATTTAATTTATTTAATCTTGATATTTGTATAATCTTTAAAACACACGATTTTGCCTAGATTCATCAACAACACAGAATTCAGTAATAATGTTTTGAACATATATAAGCCGGTTAAACCATCTTCCTTCAACATGACAGCATCAACAACACTTTTTGAATCACTCTCTACAATGATGTTCTGCCATCCCAAATTCTGAGCCAACTTGACACCTTCCAGAATTACTGGATCATCTTGGAACGGGAATCCTCTGGTCAAAGCTTCGTTTCCAAATGTTATCAGAAATTAAATCCCCACTTTCCAACTCCTTTACATGCTTAATATCGGACCATATATCTGTCACTCTTCCCCACAAATGCAGCAGAGGAACATGTTTGTTGTGACTTGTGAGTCCTTACTGCATTTCTAACACCTCAAATGAAGTAACAAGCAATTATAAATTAAAGAACACCAATTGTTTATCAGACCAAGCAGTGCTAACAAACCGAATCCATTGGGGAAAATCAACTTCCAGATTCGTTTCCAGAAACAAGTGTTATTGTTGGTTTGCTGTAATCCCCCTACCTCCTCAATCTTTTAATCAGTTCTTTTTTCTATGTACAATTATCATTTGTCACTACTCACTAAGATTTGATCCCAGTAATTGACATTATCGAGAGAGCTTTAATTGTTGGCTCTCAATCCAAATAAAATTAATCTTCACTAGATTATTTCACGGATAAGTATGGAAAAGTCATGATTAAACAAAAGAAAATGTTTTTACATTGGTGAAGAAAACTTTATGTTAATGTTACATTTTTATAAACTATTACATATAATTTTAAAATCTTTGCGTGATTAAAAAAGACATATCCCTCAAGCTGTTACACATATATATATATATATTGATTGATAGTGAAAAAAAACAGAGCAACGACGTAACTGGCTGTGTATCGGATTACCGACAATTTGGTGTGTTTAGCTCCTTCATTTATATAAACAGTGTACGTATACATTGTATTTACAATATATAAAAGAAAAATTCTAGATTCTGGAAATCGTAATCCTAAGGAAATGGATGAGGTTGCTGACTTGCAAGAAGTTTGAGGCAGAGTCCCGTTACTGCTTTTTCTTCGCTAATCACTAGTTTCTTTTTTTTTTCCCCCTAAGGTATTTACCTTGATTCACAAATTGTTGTTACACCCACCCTATCGGACATATTATACATACATGAATCATTATCACGGCCACTCATAGTGGCATATTGTACATACACATAACACTATCACGGCTTGTCTTGTACTGGAAGACTTTGATGAGCCGGCCATGCTCCATCATTTTGGTTGGCTTCTTTATCTGAACAGTGGAAAGAAATCAAAGAATCATCATATCTTGGTGTGGGCTATGTCCACAATAGATTCTGACTTAGAAAATTATAATTCTTTTTCCTTTGAAAGAGTTAAACATGTAGACGTAGTGTTTGTGCTATAGAAAACATTATAGCAATTCAATCACTCCACCTGTGTTTGAATTTCCAGAATCCCGAGTGGACTCATCCTTGTCCTTGCGATGATTATGAGTGGAGCAACCCCCGGAGTCAGGTGACAACAGATTGAGCTGGCAGTAGGCTGAATGCAATTGATCATAAATCTCTTCCAACTTTCCACTATGTTCATCTCTCCGATCCATGTCAATAAGCATCTATAGAAAAACCCCATATACATAAATTTCAAATGGGAGAAAGAGAGTCAAGAGGGGATATTTGAGAGCCTTGAGGGAGATTCTACCTGTGCCGAATTGTTCTTAAGTATCGGGAAAAATCGCTGCCTACAGTACTCGTGGAATAGAAGGGTACAAATCAGCAGTGGAATTGTAAATCCAGTTGCAACCGTTGAACCCTTTATGCCAAACACCCCAATAGCAACTACTTGAGTGAAGACCAATGAGAACACCACTGTGTTGTGAGCAATGGGCCAAAACTCTCCTCCACTATCGTATTTTGTAACATAAACATTGACAAGCTGAAATGAAGAAGGAAAAAAAAAGAATGGAACATCAAACATCACTTGTGATTGCACGCTTTTGTCTGGTGTATCATCACTCCCGTTCAAATTTCACTCCTAACAGCATGAAACTAATGATGCTAAAAGCGTAGACATTGCCAAGATACAAAAAGTGAAAGTATGAGATTCTTTCAATCCATACAGAGTTTCTAATTTCTAATTTCAGAATTAGCCTTATAACTTGAGAAAACTAGCTGCTGCAAAAAATATTCCATGATCTAGGCTCTGTAAACAATTGAAATTTTCTGTCTGCTCTGTCAAGTTCAAAGGGAGAGAAATCTCCCCACAGTTAAGTATAGGTCATATGTCATTCACCGCTTGCTTTCCAGTTCTTGTCTTTCTCTTACACTTATATATACACTGATACACATGCACATCTCCGTACTTGTAATTAATAAATTTATAGAAAAAAAGAGGCATGCACTTTGCGATAAACACATGACATGACAAGCAAATACATGATGATGATGATGGATATGATGGTGATGGATGCCCAAGTCTATTGATGCCTAACATGAAATAAAACATACTCAGTTATTATTCAAGAGGTTCCATATCTAAATGATTATGCATTAAGATCACAGCTTAGGGTAATCAACTCCAAGAGGAAAAAGAAGGAAAAAGAAGATAAGCCGGGGGGATAGAGTACCAACCTGGTTTTTGTAAACAAGGTAAGCAAGGAAAAAGTAAACCAGCAAGAAGGGCATTATTAGGGGTGCCAGAATAGAACAGGTGAAGCCAAAAAATCCAAGCATTAAAACCCTTGGAATTTCTGTATGGTATGGAAAAGAATAGGGGGCCATCAGCGAATCATCTTTTCGTCTGAGTATAAATCTCACAAACATATTCCACAAAAGAGGACAAATTTGTATAACTTCACAAGCCAAACTTGCCCAACCAGATGATAATACATAGGTTATGAAGAAGGTAGCCTGCACAAAGTGAGAGAAGTCACATTACAGCAATGGGTAAAAAATCACTTTAACATCTAAAAAAATATTTGTAAAAGACAATTGAAGTATACAAGAAAATTCCAGGCAAATGAGGGGTTATTTTCTGGGTAAATTCACAGCCCGACCATGTATGAAACCCACATTGAAATTAGTTTAATGGAAAAAGCAATAGGGATAAAATTGAAAGTTGATGTAACCTTTGGAGACGAAAAAGGTGATTTTTCCTAGTTTAATTTTATTAGATAATATTAGTTGGGCCAGGCACCTCATTTGTCACTCATTAATGTGGGGATCTCTACATTATAGTCGAGTGCATATCATTTCTTTCTATTATAAACACAAGGATACTCTAAATCATTACTAACAGTGTATAGTGCAGCCTAACAAATCAATGTAAAGGATGCCTATTTTTTGTAAGTCTCAATCATCTGGGAATCAGGACACACCTGTGCTGGCACTGCTTTGGCAAGTTGGGCAGGTAGGTCTGATACACTAGAAAAGACTGAGAGTTGGCTGATAACAGACCCAGTGAACACATTAACAAAAAACACATTCCAGATTAAGAAGTACAAAACTTTATAGCATGCACTCTTCTTCCTTCCGCTACGGGAAATGGACCCCTCAATTTCAGAGAATAGCAACATCATTGGAGGAGCAGCATACAGAAATAAAATCAAAATGACGCTTGGCAGGTACCCAGTCACTACCTGGCTCACAAATTCGCTGCACAAACATACATAATCAAACTAACAATTTAGTGTTGAATTTTGAACTTTAAAACACCTAGCAAATACTCCACATTCCTCTCATGAGATATGACAATTAATAGCTTAACACAATCTCCATTTTATCAGGACAATGTACAATCTTGTAGTTAATTTAACAACTTATAGCATTAATAAATGTGAAATTTATAGAAAAATAGGTTCAGAAGAATGGACAATGAACAAATTAAACAAATGTACAGGAACCATCAATGACAACAATGGCACACATGACACATGGCATGAAGTTAGCTTAATAAATGTCAGAGAATAAAGCCTACCCTCTTTCTCAGTATAAATAACTAATGGATTCTCATTGTAGGTTTGTAGGTTCAAAGCTTCCAATTATGAGCTTCACATAGTAATTTTGTAGGTCGTTAAAATTGCATTCACTTGAGGCAGCTATAAGAAGAAATCTCTTGCACTTCTGTTGTTTAGGGTTGTCTTATTCAAATGAAGCATCCCTATATAATTCCTATTTCTCTCTTGGCAATTTCTTATCCATCTAAACTACTATTCTTACAATATTAAGACATGTAACCAGTAATAAAAGTCCTTAACATTTGTCCTCATAAATGTGCCATATCTTACTTTTTAAGCATCCCTCTCAGGAAAGGGAATGTTTGTTGAAGCTTCTCAAGTTGAGTCAAGCCTTGTACAAAAGTGACAGGAATAAGGAACACAATCATGAAGGCGACAGAAGCCACACGTATAGCTATCTTACGGATCCAAAGTTGCCTATAAGGTAAGCAAAGATTTGACCAGAAAATGTCATGTGGTTCCGGAGCTCGTTGTGTTACCCATAACATAGGATTTGATGTTTGAAGAATTCGTTCAGCCATAAGAGCAGCATATCGAGTTTTAAAGAACACAAAAGCAGCTGCACATTCCTGTACAGAGAGACCAAAGATTAAATCACAAATTAATGGACACTAAAAAATTCTTAACATCACATAAGCTGCCTTTCCCATACATACATACACACACATATATATATATATATATATATGACTACATAATAATAAGAAATTGGGAACCCACAAAATATATATAAATAGAACCGTATTAAAAATTAAGTTATAACTTTTAATTGAAGTTGTGAGAAGTTATAAATTATTGAGTAACTACCAACTGTTATTTTTTTATATTAAAATATAAATGACTGCCTACTTTCTCTAGTAATGCTTTTTTTTTTAAATCCAATATTGTCTTTGATGTTTAATATCAAAGAAAAATACTGAAAAGTCCCATACACATTGATATCGATAAATCAATCCAGCCAGAAATTTTACCTTTTTTCTTGATTCTGAATCCATATTCATGTCTTGATAAGTTGCTGTCCCGTTTATGCTATTCATGCTATTCATGCTATTCATGTCTTGATAAGGTGTTGTCCCGTGTATGCTATCTATCTCAGAAATCATCTTAAAGGAATTTGTAGATACTCCACAAAATAAGCAGTGTGGTAAACTTTGCTTAGCGGTCCAGTCAAATGAACAACCCGCTATGCTCTTGCACATCTGCTCTGCGTCATCCTTTTTTGGTTTGGGTTTTTTGGGAGAGGGAGGGAGGAAGAATGGAAAAATAAGTATAAAAAACAGTTACAGTAACAAGTATGTATTGGCCAAAAAACAAAACAAGTATGCTACAAAATCAGATAATTGACACAGAGACTAAAATAAATCTGGAAAGATTACAATCTTATGCTCGTTTAATAAAAAATCAAGGTTCCAATAGGGAGGTGAGCAATTAGTTGCTTTTGCTATAGATAGAAGCTAGGACATATCAAATCAATTTACATCCACATTCTGTGTTCCCCACATTCATCAAATGGATTATGACCCATTGGATATTAAATATCACCTATTGGGATGTGAGGAATGGGAGGGTTTGCATGCTTCATTCAGAGAAAAAGAAACAAGAAGAAAATCCTACCAAATAGCCTTATAAAGTGCAAAGGAAAGCAGGTTTTAGAACATTAAGAAATGTGGATACTCCTTTCCATAATAAGCCATCATATTGGTTTTATCCAACTTAAACCAAGTGACAACCAAAAATAATCCATTGAATAAGAACACATCAGCAGTTATGACCACACTCATGATTGACATGTGCTAATAGGGAAATAAATGTTACATTAATATAAAGTCGGAAAAAGAATTCATGATAGTGGAAGTCACACTACTTAAATAAAAATATTATAAAAACTTAAAAGGAAGTTAGAAGCACACCTTCAGTTTCTGAACAGTCCCAGACTTATAAACCATTTGGTGCGACAAATATGTTGATCCATGATAGTATGAAAAAAATTTTCCCACAGTTTCACAGTATGACACTTCTGGAGACCAAGGAATAGATCGCAAAAGTACTGTAAAGTGACTTGGATTTGGAGGTGACCCGATAATGTGTACTAGCCTCATATTAGTAATGCTCTTGAATTCCTGAACATAATACACCAGTTGATTAGTCATATTTGACAAGGAAAAAAAATAAAAAGAAAACCTTACTAAAAAAACAGGAGGGTATAGAATTTAATCTTGCAGGTAAGTTCAACTCCTTACGAAATAACTAAGAGCGCAAGCGGCGATAGTTATGATATATAATGCAAGACAATGAGCCCAAAGCCTGACATCAAACAAAGGAAGAAAATCAACTTATTAGTAACAATTTTGTAGGTGTATCCCTGAATTAAGGCATTTATATTTAACAACTCAACACCTAAAATAAATATATAAAAACCCAAAACATGTACACCCAAGCACGCAAGAGCAGGCGCACGCATACACACACACACAGAATGATGACTTAGGCTTAAAAAGAGGAAAATGGACAAGAAAAAGGTAGATCCTCATTTCCCTTAAAACTCATTATTCATAGAAGTTATTTATTTATTTCATTCTACCACAAAGTTCAGCATAGCATAGCATATTTAACCTTAATTAACATAGTTAGCACTTTGATTGAGTGAGAAACGATAGTGCGTACCATCTTGAACCTTCTTTGACATTCTCGATGGAAAATGCCTCCAGTGCCTCAAAAGTAATATCTTTATGCTTTCCTCCCTCACCATAGTAATTCACTGGCAGCACTAAAAGAGTGCAGATGATGGCCGCAATGGAAAAAACTCGAAGACTGAAGAATCAAATAGTAGTATAGACAGTAAGTAAGCTGCAAATTGGAACAGTGTGAATCCTTTTAAACATTATGGTTACTGTGATTTAGTTGTGAAACTGATTCACTCATGTCTTTCAGTATCATGAAAATGATACTTGGAGCAAGTACATAACAATTCAGATACATAAATAGGACAAAATTGGGCACATATCTCATAATCCAATGACGACGCTAAAAATGAACTTTCATAAAAAACCAGAAGCAAACTTGAGCATAACATCAACGATAAGTTCTATAAGCGGACTAGGGACTCCTAGTGATGATATTTTATTTACATTTTCCAGAACTTGCACCCTCAACAGCTATACATGAATTGAAGCAACACTTGGCATCACTATCCTGATTCCTGCATTGTTTCAACATTTAACTTCCTATCTGCTCAGTGGTGCAAAAGAGGTTCCTCATGAGAATTTGTTAGCGAAAATGGCAAAATCATATCAAAATTAATACATGTTGTGCAACACAGACAACAAATCAAAATATATACAGAGGCTGTTTGATGTATCAAGCAGGTCAAATAAATAACTGATATCTCTGTTTTCGTGGCACCAACCAAAAATGAGTGAGCATAACACCATCTTCAATTCTACTGTCTATAATTCAGATATCTAAACTAGGGTTGCATATTGTACACATTCTTTCAATTTTCACAATTTAATACTTGTTACTAAGAAATATCAATATTTATGTCAGAAACTTCCAAAAAAAAAGAAAAAAAAAACTTAAATCTTAAGATTTGGTAGGATTAAACAACCTGAATACAAGTATCCTGATAAAAACCACAGCATCCAAGCCACCAATAGCCAATAACTCATCTTCAGTTGTATTCCATGCTTTCAATATCCATCCAGGGGAAGGAACAAATCTTTCCAAGCAGAGATCAGTACGTTTCGAGCGCTGAGACGCTAGCCTCCGTCCAAAGTATACACTAATATTTCCAGGCTGTTTTCTTAGTACCGAATATAGTGAAAAAAGCACCACACACACAGCAATATTAATTCCAGCAGAAGTTAAAAGTGCAGCAATCTCCATTTTTGTCCACTGTAATGGCAACCTTGACACATCTCATTACCCAGGAGGAAAGGCATGTGCTATCCAAATCATGCCTATCACCTGAAAGTGAATATATATAGTTCAACCAATGTTTTAAGAAAATGGATTTCTTCAGACAAGTTAAGGGCTTGCAGCTATAAATTGGTTATTGATAGTCATCGAAATTCTTACATATTTGTATTCATATAGTTAATTGATCTTACCATAAACAAATAGAGGATTATATTTTTTTCTAAAACTAAGGTGAAAAGTTGAACATGACTTGAATGATGCAAACTTCTTCATCTGATGGTAAATTTTATCAAGAAAAATACAACAATAAACTTATTAAAAGACCAATTAAGGTCACATTTCCACCTAAAAAAGTTACATGACTTGATGTTTTAAAACTGACCATTCAAGGCAACATCTGACAGACGAGTTATGCTCTGCTCACTCTCATGATAAATTGGTGCTCTCTTGTTTATGTGTGTGTGTTTGTGCGTGTGGATAGAGTATATAAAAAAAATAGTGAAGCTTTGAAAAAAATAAAAGCGAGGGAGAACCATTTGCTCTGGGATCGTATATCCATAGATACATTCCTAAAGTTTACTCTGATATTTGGTAGTGTACACGACTGAAACTCAAGGTTGGGAAAACCTTAAAAGTAAAATGGAAAAAGATGTGCAACAAGTCACTTCAAAACTTCCTCACTAAGTTGTCAAAAAAAAGAAATTTTGATTCACAAGCCTCACCTGAATGGAGCAAACAGAATCATACTAACAGCTTTTTGAACCAGTCACCCCCACATCCCTCCGTATTCATTTAGAAATGATATATTACAAGAAAATCCGAATACTATAGACAACCCCGAACCAAATAGAACACGTACAACAGAACAGAAAACCTCAATAAATGATTACGTGACTGAAAGTGCAATGAACCAAATGCAGGCACTCTTCATTAGACAAATCCAACAAGAGAATTTGAGAAAAAGAATTGGAGCAATAACGAAATGAATAAAAACTAATAATCCGCCAAGGAAAAAAAAACAGAGCGATAAAGAAAGAGCAGGAAATTAATGAAAATTGCAGCAGTACCTGGGCACGAATGACTAATTCAACGGTAAATAGCCGAAGAAGGATCGAATCGACGAAAGTTGAATAAGCAGAAGCAGTATTGAGGAAAAGGAATTGTGGAAAGAAAAAGGAATGTGAGTATGCTCAAAACTTGTACGGCATTGCCGCGCGTTGCTTAAACTTCAGAGGTACGTACGAGATTGATTAGAAGGCAACGAAGAAGAAGAAGATTGAAACCCTAAGTTTTCTGGATAAAACTCCACCGAGAATAAAAATCCCGGAAATGGCAGCAAATTAACCCCGACTTCAATCAATAATCAATATTATGCGTCAGCCAGCCAACACGCAATCGGTTTACATGGACCCAATAAAGACATTCATTCCATTCAATTTCCACGTCGTTTATACATT
The DNA here is from genome assembly GCA_003254925.1 of Chamaecrista fasciculata. Taxonomy (NCBI): domain Eukaryota; kingdom Viridiplantae; phylum Streptophyta; class Magnoliopsida; order Fabales; family Fabaceae; genus Chamaecrista; species Chamaecrista fasciculata. The sequence continues at coordinate 403,365 of QANZ01018265.1, forward strand.
CACCATCCTCATTCCTCATTAACATTTGAAAGAGATAGCGGGAGCCATATTGTGGATCAATTTGCTTGTAATTGTAAAACATGAAAAACTGAAATCGTTTTGTTAATTAAAAATTATTAGAGAATAAAATGAAACGGCGGGAGCAACGGGCATCCACGTGGCGTACAGCGAATTAACAGTTCAAAGTTTATAAAACCGCCCACACCAAAAATGATAATATATACGAATGAGACTTTATTCATACGCTGGATGGCCATGCATAAATCATAAATGAACGCGTTTGTTTCTATAGGCAAATTGGGAATAATAATGTGGCCAAGTCATCTTCGTCACTTATGAGTATATATATAATAGGTTAATGGTTCATATCTTCTCATTTTCTGCTGCCACTTGAAAATAGGGAGGACCTACTTGGGGCATAAAATTTTATTTTATTTAATTAAGAGATTAAGAGATATTTTAAATTTGGTTGGTCAAGATTCTCATAGAATTTTCACGACAACGGTGGGCTCTAAACACGTGTACAGAGTTTATGTGGACCATCTGGCTTTTCATTTGGGTACACCGAGCCCCTATCTAACTATAACTATATCGTCTGATGGGAATGAACTAGAATTGGACCACATGGATTTTTCTTTTTGCTGATTCCGATTACTCAATACTCAACTTTATATTGACCAGAAAAAAGATAATCTCAAGTTTATCGTTTTTATTTAACAAGGACAGGAAAATTAATGGAAAGAGACAATTACGTAATGACACATTATTTTATGAAAATGACTGCAAATTCTTGTATTCTTCTTTCAAGGGACCGATCAAAGATTATCTTTATGCCAAAAAAAATAAATAAAGATTATCTTTATATTTTGACAATTGTAGCCCTTTCATTTTGTTCTTGATCTTAAACACTGGATAAATTCTTGATTTGAAATGCATGCCTTCATGGTGCTGATATAAGGACTATATTTACGCTCATTATCTTTTTTTTTTTGGTAAAAAATACGCTGATTTAATATTAATTTAATGTCACATAAAGGTTTGTTGTAATTTTTTTCCCAACAATATTTATTGCCCCGGCCTCAAAAACTATCCCTTGCGATTTTTTTGAAACTGAATGGTTGGTTGATGAGTAATACTCGCATCCTTTAAATTCATAAACTATTCTACTGATTTGCGCAGTTTGTTTCAATAAATTTACTCAAAACCACTTATGTAATTCGTCGTGGTTCCACTAAAACCCATCAAACTCAAATTATTTTAAAGAAAAACAGATCAAACCGCATTGCTGCTAAAAAATTAATTAGTAGTACTCGGTTCCTGTAATTTAGAGGCGGTTTTAACTTTATTATTCTTTATCACGTACTCTAGAAAAGGAAGTGTTGGATCTTGCATATGGAAAATGTTAACTTACAATGATGTTGTCGAATTCACCATGTACACTAGATTGCTAAAAGAATATTTAACTTTATATTGAATCAAACAAAATCAGTGGAAACCAAATGTTTACAAAGACAAGACTACTTGCATAAAACAGAAAGTGAAAAATGGAGCAGAGGAGTGACTCCATTTTAATATAATTTAATATAGTGAAAATTTTAAATTACAAAGAATATAAATCTACTATACTCCAACCAAGAAATAAACGCCATTATATTTCGAAGAATCAAATTACCTCTATGGAAGAAAGTGTTATAATTGAGAACTAAAAGCAGCCATCAGGAGCCCCAATGGAACTAATATATCGTGTAGGGAGGTCAATGAAGAGACTTGAGATGAAAAATCTGGCATTTTGGGGTGAATGAATTCGTTGCAGCAGCCTGCCCAAACTTATCAGTAGCAGCTTCATTCACTTCTAAGTTAGTCTGTTGGAAAAACTTAACCCACCAGGATGTACTCCTCATCTTAGCCTGAGTAAATGCAAACACCATTAATTTCTTCACTTATAATTATAGAAAACAAAACAAGAGATTCAAGACTACTATTCTAAATGAAAACATCCACTCACCGCTCTACCGAATTTGGAAACATCTGCAACTTTAGCCTTCTTATTACCTGGAAGTCCTACATAAATAATTAGTATCATCAGATGTAATGTTAGTGAGAACCAAAAGTTCACAAAAAAAATTGATTGGTTTTTACTACAATAATCTTTTAAGATACAATACAAAGAAACCATTGGATATTTAACTCAGATAAGAGGCATTTCAAGTATTTGTTTACAGAAACTCACGCCAGAATGCAAGTTTTACTAAATAGTCCAAAAGAATTAAATTCCTCTAGCTTGTAAATTATTGTATTTCTCAGAATATAAATGTCAACTTTTCATTTCCTCGTTTTTGGTTGTAATCCAACTGATTGACTCAAAGTGAATTGAAGCAAAGTTTAGACTAGAGGTGTCTATTACCAGTAAATACCACTAAACCCTCAGATGATACCCTTGCCAGATCTGGAAGAGTTTTGTTAAGGTATCTGGGGGATAAGTAATCCAGGGCATCTGAAACAACTACGAGAGAAACAGATTTTGGCCTGTACGGAAGAGGAAACTTGATATCAGCAACACGTACATTGCCTCTGCGGATAAGTGTTTTGCAATTACTGTCAACATCCTCTATATCATATGGCTCAACACCCCAGGCATCAGTTTCGTCCTCCTTCAGCAATTTGGAAACCACATAGCAAGTATCAGGACCAACATGCATAACTTTATGCATGCTATCACCATATGCTTTCTGCAAAATTGGAATCGCTCGTTGGACCTCCGATGTGCACAAATAATCGCCTGCAGTAAGGAGATATCTCCAGTTAATTACAATAGATCAGGAACAGGAAGGCAATTAAATACCAGACTACATCCTACTAGATAAGGAGCACAAATTTGACAATAGAGAACATGGTCAAGGAGGAAGCCAGGACTCTTTGGTGATGAACCAAATACTGAAGTTCTTAAACAAACCCAATTACTAACAACCTTTCAACATCAATACTTTGATCAGAATGACCTATGGATAATGTAACTAATTTTACACCAGAAATTTGAGTTGCAAGCCAAAGGTTAGTCAATACAATTTTTCTGCTTACCACCCGGTCTTTCATTACAAGACAATGCCATGCCACAAGCACAAAACAGAGCGATTACAGAGATAAGATGTAAGCAAACCTGAGTAAAGAAAAATAGGACAAACATAGTACACGGAATATATATGATTTTCTTTCACAAGTTGCAATCAAATAACTATCGTATGCCGCAAAATGAATGCATACCAAACAAGAGACCACCATAATTTTATTAGTGGCCAAAGAAATAGGTGATCAAACTCACAAAATAAAAAATACAGACGACAAAAAAATTCAGATTACCTTCAACCCTGCTGACAGTCTCTAAATGGCTGCTAAATCCACCTATTCATAAGCCAGAGAGGAGAAAACGTAGTTTAGTTACAACACTATAAACAAGAAACAGTAAATTACAATATGATATATATATCATCCATGAACACAAGTTTAGGCGCAATTGGGAAAAGCCAGTAATTCCACGTGATGTAAAATTGATCAATACAGAAAGGTACAAGTTAACCCCCGTCACAAAAGGAAATCTGTTTAATAAATTCAGGTAATAATAGGAAATAAACCTCCCCGGTATGAATAGGCGATGAGAAGCAGACCACCCTGAAAAGTTGAGAAACTCAAAGTTATTAAAAATCTCACCAGCAAAGCATATCAGATAAAGTAGCAAAGTGAGCTCCATGAAATTATACATCATGTAAATAAAATCAATGCTCGAATTGGCTCTTACCACGATTAAGAGCCCAACAGACAAAATCGGCGAAGAACGCGATTTCGAAGTGGAAAACAATCCACCGCCGCCGTCCCCAAATCGTCGGGATGATGCTACCGGTCTCCTCGACATACCTTTCCGATTAAATTGTTTATGACAACAAAAATGTTATAAAGTTACCTGCAAGAAAATAAATAGAAGCACGAATCGACGTATGGGATTATGATTAATAGAAATCCAGAATAACAAGAAGAAAACAGCAGCATTAGCAGAATCGTAAATAAAATAGCAGACAGATATGTGCAATTTACGCAGATCACACCCAGAAAACCATATAGAGAGACTGAATCAAAATTCATTGCTCCGCCATGGGGAGAAAATAATTTCGTATAACATCAACTAATCCAGACACGGATTCACAAAATGCTGTATACCTAAGAGTGGGATGGGAATTACCAGAAAATAGAACTACTGGAACTGCATTATGCAAACAGTATAATGGGCTAGATCTGAATTTTCTATTTTCTTTGTCCGTCCTTGGACGATAGACAAAGTCACAGAGACTGAGTTCGTGGTGAATGGTGATGTTTCCTGTCTTTCTGTTGCTGTGCTTAGTAAAACTAAAACATGGACCGAGATTAATTAGTAGCTAATTACGATTACGTAAAGGCTTCCTAGTTCCTAGAATCTCAGGGTTAGTTGGAAAATCCAACGGTTCTCATTTCTCAACAAATTAGTTGAGGAAATTATGGATGGGGCTATATCTGGTTCAGTTAAGGCCCGTTTACGTCGACCCAAATGTGGGCCTAGGCCCAAATATAAATTAACGAAACTCTGCGTTTTTGTCTCGCAATTTCTTTGGCCGACGAGGGAGCGAACTACCAAGATGTGTGTGTATGCACTGATAATCACAGCGAAGGAGGATCATAATTCATAATGAAAGAGTTTGTAGGTTTGTATTTTATAAAATGATGATGATAATCAGTTGAAGGATCACGAGTCATTTACGAGATTGAGAATCAAAGCAAGATAAATAATTGTGATAGGAAACCTTGGCATGTGTTTGATTGTGGAATTCAAAGAACCAATATCACTGAGTTTGGTTAGGAAAAGATAATGAAGGACGACGACGCAAATGATCGGAAACGAGAGAATCCATGGCCCTCGACCAACGCACCCTATCAGGGGAAAGCCGAACAAGATGGCAAGCTTTGGGGAGTTTTCCTCTTCGGCTTTATTGGCGCCACCGTCACTACCATCGCCGTGAGTTTTTCGCAGTTCATTTCTTCAATTTCCTTTCAAATTGTTTTGTAAATCAGGACCAAATTGGCAACCAAGTTCCTAGGTGGTTTTGTGTTAATAACTATTTTTTTTATCAAATTGTCTTTTTATGGTTTTGGAGTTGTAGTTGCTAAGTCTGGATTGTATGAGCCGAAAATACTGAAACTGTTAGAATTATTTGAAGCAAGTGCACCTTATTAGCGTCCAGTTGCGTGTAAAAACTCGTATTTCATTGTTTGATAAATTGTTAGTAGAGCTTACTGCGGGTAACGGATGGTTCTTTAGATGTTGTTATTTAATGCTGGAAACAATTCGGCAGGTCGTTCAGCTGCGGAGGACTGTTGATTTGTTCTATGCACAGGTAGACAATATATGCCTGCAAAATGTTTGACTGTTGTTATTTGATTACTATATAGATAATTACCTCTTGCTAGTATTATCTGAGTCAATTTAAATGAGTTAAGAGCTAAATCTTACTCAATGAAACGGACCATGCCTCCCATTGAATTTTGTAGCTGTCCAGGTCACAAACATCTTGGAAAGGAGGGACAGGCAGTTCTTTCCGATCAGCTTTTCAGGAAGAAGCATGGAAAAGGTACAATAAGCGACTGCAAGAAGAGTATGAAGAGGAGATGGAGAGGGTGGTGAGTTTTGTCTCTCTAGTCTCTACCTTATGTTTACAATTTTTAATTAACTTTTTGAACTTTCCATTGCATTTTTAATGTGAGTTGGGAAAGTCTGTTGTAATTAATTTAAAGAATGAACCATATGCTTTATGTGGAAATGAATTTGACTGCAAAATTTGTCATTTGACTATAGTATATACTAAGCAGTGCAAAGTTTAGCTTGTCAAAAGATATAGTTGGCAGGGTACCCTTGGTACTTTGGCTCAAACCTTGGTATTCTCCTTCTGCTCTTCTCAGGAACGCATAAGGCGTATGCAAAGTGTGTTTAACAGGGAAAGGGATAAATACAAAAGAAGCTATGAGAGGTGGAGGGAATATGGTCCTGGTGCACATAACCAACAATTTCAGAGAGATGATTGGTATTGGAAGGCTGATACATCTTACAGAGATTGGAGGACCAATTATCGAGAATCTCCGAGGGACACTAGAAGCTATTCATTATCACATCACTACTCAGTTTTAGGTCTTGACAGGTACTTTGACAAAGCTAGTTTGGATCCGAATGACTGATACTCCCTATTTCAATTGCCTTAGAAGCAATGATATCAGTTATCAGATTTAATAGTCTCTACCATCCCTGCCCCAATCATCGCCACCTGAAATCTTGCTTCGGTTTGACCTAAAATACAAAAAATCTCATTGTCATATGAACAATAAATTACTGTAATTTCTTTATGGAATTAACTGAACAGTCATAATACCTGTGTTTTGACTGTGGAATTCTGGCAATAGAGCAGTCTTTTTTAGTGGAGGCAGCATAAAACACCTAGTGAAAACCCAGTTTAGATTTGGAATTGTTCCATTTTTGTTTAATGATATAATTCATCTTGGAGTTTTAATCAAGCTTTTGATCTTCTGTGGCTCTTCCAACAGACCATGTTATTTTAAATATTTTACAATTTGTTACATATAAAAAATGACATACCCATATCTTGGAAAACAAATGAAATTTATGGAATGAGAAGAATATTTTTAATAACCACAAATCCAGCTAGTTATCTAATAAATTTGGAGGAAACAATTGTAATAAATCTCATTCAAAACAGTGCTGGTCCCAGAAAATTGCAGTTTTGTTCAATTAAAAGGACATAAACCAGTATGCGATGTTGGTACTTTGATAGTTGTTAGACGGACCATTGGTCATGGGAGAGGATTTTTTATCTTTAACTTACACAGTTTGTGGATAACAATTACTCACGTTTGTCCTGTATTTATTAGCCATTACTACTAATGCTCCGTTACCTTATTTTTCCTGATTGCAGGTTTAGAGCAACACCATATACAGATTCAGAAATAAAGGTAATTTCTCCTATTAACTTATTCCCTTGCATACTACCTCTAGTGTTGCATCTAGCAATATCAATTCACATTAAGTTAATCTTAAAAAAGAGAATGTGTTCTTGTCACATTGTTTTATACTATTTTTACTTCAGGCTTTTGATATTTGTATATAGCTGGGATCCACGCTTTATTAAATATTAATTCAAACTAATAATTTCATTATCATTTCGTCAGAGGTCTGAGAAACTATGTAAATGATCTGTGCTTAAAGCAAATTGTAGCTTGCCATAGTTTGTGTTCACATTTTACCAACTATTTTGAGCAGCTGGCCTGGAGATAGTACTTTTATTGATTAATGAATTTATGTATATATATAATCCATGGTGTTTGGTAACATGAACCCGGATGTGATACATTTGATGCTCCTCGTCCTGGTTTTTTTATACATATTGTAGATATTATTATCCCTCCCAAACAGTATATGTTTTTTATTTACCATTGTATTAATGATATTGCTGTACACTTAGTATCATTAATAAAGTATACATTGCATCTTTGCAGACTGCATTTAGGACCAAGGCAAAGGAATATCATCCTGATCAGAACCAGGATAACAGAGGTAGATCTTGATTGGCCATTGATGAGCAAGATCTTATAACCTGACTATCACATTATTACTCTAATTCGTCCTCCTTTGAACATTACAGAGGCTGCAGAGGCAAAATTCAAAGAGGTGATGAGTTCCTATGAGGCCATAAAACAAGAAAGAAAGAGCAAAAAATTGTAACGGCCCAACCCTGCCTCAACCTCTATTTCAGAACCCTGGGACTCAACTGGATAAGGTATTCCAAATATTTGATGTGAATTTTCCTCATTTTATGTAGAATCCTGGACTTGCTTATTGATAATTCAGCTGCTAGTTACTTGGGGGAATAGTTTGAGAATGATATATCTTAGGCTGCTGTATAGAGATGAGTTAAATATTAATGCATGCAGTAAAAGATAAGTGCGCAATTCAGCCTTACATTCAACCGCCACTAATGGGGTTAATTAGATTTCTGGGGTGTACATACAACAACTCATTTTCTGTGCTTAATTTAGGTCCTTTTCCAATGGCGTAATTTACCATACTATTTGAGTAAATCAGTGGATTGGTGTCATGACACTGTTTAGATTGTATATGGAGTATAACTGTAAAAGATGTTACAATAAATTAGATTGCTTTTTAACCTTTCCAACTAATTCCAAGGATTGACAAGCATGTCTTTTCCGGTTCAATTTGGCTTTCTATATGACTTCTTTGTTGATTCCCTCTGGGGCAGTGTGTAGCTCATTGATTGTGCATTACTTGTTTGAGTTGTACAAAGAAAACCGAATTTGGATAAAATTTTGACTGGAACTTCAGAGGGAAAACTGCATATTAATACATTTGAGTGATGTAACTCATGATGTGTGTGGATTTCACACTTATTCGCCTTCTTTTCTTCTTGACAAAATGCAAATTTGAAATAGAAATCTGATGAATCATTGCAGCATCATCCACTAAATTGGAAGACTATAAAGTCATGCGTTACACTCCGGAGCTTCACACGAGACTGAAGAGTGAAGACCCATTGCCGACGGCTAAGAGAGCTAAATTTGCTGTCACGGCCCATCTCGCAATGATGATGCAACTGCAATCCAATGCATTTAGCAGAAATCACTATCACAATGGAAAAAGAAAACATTTAAATTCGATTCTACCATGTGATAGGATATTTGTAAAAGTTTTATAATATATATATATATATATATCTTAAAAAATTGTAATAATAAAGATATTAAAAGTAATAGCTTCACTGGTATCGTGTAATTCGGATAGTTTCTCAAATTGGTTTTATGTTTATGCTTTAACTCAACCAACTGGTGCGATGCGAGACCTAAAGCATTTGATCATTCTTGGATACTAGTTTTGCCCTGCAAAGATCTAATATAGTATATCTTTTAATCTTTTAAAAAGAAAAATAGTCGAGATAGTAAACTCTAGTTTCTTTTTATTGTCTTTTAAACATATGGAAATGAAAGTTAATATTTTTTACCAATAGGAACCCGAAGCTAAAAAATTATACATTCCGAAGTTGTCTCTATCGGGGATGTTATTCTTATAAATTAATGTTTCAATAGTTTTAACTTTTATGTGTGATATATTCCCCAAAAAATTAATCCAACTTAGTATTCTATAATTAATAAAAAAGATTGTAAAGAGAAACTACACTTTTTTCCTTTTTCTTTACTTGTCTTAAAGAATATATATATTAACTACTAAAACCCTAAATTTATTTATTTTATTGATCTCCTGATTACATTCAATTGCTTGTGTTTTTTTTTTAATAAGTTCGAATAACAAATGTGCCATACTCTTATACTCTATTCCGGACAAGAACATCGTGTCATCGTGAAAAGTCAAAGGCTCCGTAAGAATAAGATTCGTATTTGCATTCTGAGAATGTACATAGTTATGAACACAAAATGGAATACAAGAACGAAGCGGAAATGCAAACAAAAGTAGAGAACCTTTGAAGCAACCCAGCAGTTGACTGTTGAGAAAGAACCTTGACTTACAGATATGTCCCATCCGTTTTCAATTTTGTTTGGACGGAGGAGTTCTGTAATAAGCAGGAACAGTCGCTGGGAAGAACATCTGACGAACTCCTTCTGCCTTAATTATGGGGAAGATGATTCCTGAAGCACCCTGCAGCAAAAACATCAATTTCAAAATGGATCATCCATTCCTGAAGCACTCCTTAAAGAATCAATCAATTGAAAAGGCATCAATCATGCTTACGGATATCAATCGAGCTCCTATCCAAATCCGATTAGGAGACGGAAATGGTATCAGCAAACGGCCCACACCATATATTGCTACAGCAAAGAAATGGAGAACCAAGCTCAAAGGACGAGGGTTTAATCCCGAAAGTAAAGAGATTGGTCCTTCCGAGAATACACCTCCAAGGCTTAAATAATCAAAGCATGCTTGACGCATTTCAGCCCTCGCCCTATCAGGAGATGCACTAAAAACCTTGTAAAGGGCTCCTGCCAACGTATTTATGGTGGATGCCACAGGCTGCCATTTGAAAAGATTATTAAGACACTTCGTCAATATATGCAAAAGCGCATCACTGTGTAAGATAATGGCAACGTAACGTTACCTTTCGCAAGGTATAAAACGATTCAAGGTATTTGCTGAGTGTGGATGCATCATTTAGGTCACGCAAAGGCTTGAGAAGATTCCGCAGCACCACTATATCAGACAATGCCACAGTCATTCCTCCTCCAGTTAGAGGATGGCGCATGTTGAATGCATCTCCCATCAAAAGTGCTCCAGGTGTAGGATAAGGTGCTGCCGGCATGCTTCTGTTTGGCATTGTCCTTACATTGCCTTTGTCCACAGCCGCTATGAAGGCATCATACAGCTCATGGGGAATCTGCAACAATTTGACACTTGATCATCAACTAAATCTGAAGCAAAAATCTCTAGGTATTGAGATAAACGAAACCGCAAGCCAAGGTCACAAAGAAGTTACAGAACTTAGTATATACATACCTGTGGAGCCACCACTGACTTCAAATAGTTGGCCATTTCACCGTTTGAAATTGAAGGAACCTTCTGCCCAGGTACGTCAACCAGACAGCGAACCTCAGTACTACTAATAGGATAGAATAAAATTGGCGAAGGGTCTGCTAGTATAACGTGCCCATGGTTTGCATATGGAAGTTCACAGTTCTCCAAAACTAAACCAACAAAACAGGAGGGAACATCTACCTGGAAAAAGTCTACCATATGACATTAGCGATTTATAATTATTAAAATGCTTACTTTACAAGCATAGTAGCTGTCGAAAAACACTGAACGAATGATAATGCCAAGATGAACCTAAAATGTGGAAGTCAAATACTTAACAAAAATTTGAGCTGGAAGAGCACTCTCACCTTGGGATTACAAAGAGAACGTCGCAAGTTAGAGAAGCAGCCATCACAAACAATGGTAAGAGGGGCATATGCTGCAAACTCCTGGCCATCTTTGGTCTTGTAGTTCACACCTTTAATTGTCCCATTCTCTTCAAGTAGGGAAGTAACTGTTCCTTGCTCCATTCGTACACTAAGGTCACAAGAAGTATCACATATTTAAGTGGCAAAGTGAAACCTTTGGTTCAAAAGAAACAAAATAATATTAAAGTTCTCAAGAAAAAAATAAGGTCAAAAATTGTATTTTAGGAGCCTTACGCAAAAATTCTTTGCCGTATATTAGAATATGCTATTAGAATAAGACACCAAAGAAACTAGTTTCACTCACTTTCACATATTAGTTTAAAACCAAATTATTCTGATGTGGTTTAAGATGAGAACCATGTTACAAATATCTTATTAAATTATATAAATGTGAAATATTAATCTTGATCTCAAAGCAGTTAAAGGAAACCTTCATGTCAAATCATACGCACATGCAACACCATACTAATTGATCACTAATATTCAAACAAGAACCTAAGATCATAGAAGTAGATCCACCCCAAGGAAAAAAAATGATGGAATCAATACTTTGGGAGGGAGGCAGCCTTCTCTCTCATCCTCTGAATAAAACGTCCATTGTGAAAGCTTCTCCCAGATACATCTGAGTGAAACTTCTCCAATGGATAAGAAAGCCGAGTATTTTTCCCATCCTTGAAAAGAGCATAGCCAAACACTTGCTGAGCATCAATTTCCTGCACACAATCTGCAGTATAAAAACAGGCAAAGGACATGATTTCATATGAGTATTTCTTTAAGTATGCAATAATTTTTTGCACAATTAAGCATGCAATACCTTCCAGTCCAAGCTCAATCAATTTGAGATAACCTCCGGGTTGTAACAACTCCCCAACAATTCGGTCAGGCTCATTTAGGTCTCTTTCAATAACATGGACTCGGCGTCCATCCTACAATTAATAATCATCAATCAATATATAAGAGTTTAAAACTCTGATCTGAAATCACACTTGTTAACAATACATAAGAAGGGCTATTAGAAATATAATGGATAGAGCAGAGACAGATGTGTATCGCGAATCCAAGGCAAAGCTCAATTCCCTTATGTGATTAAATTTGTAGGAAGTCCATGATCAGTTTACAAGACTTGGTCCTCCCTTAACAAAACGAATATAAAGTCAGCAGAAATTTGTTCTTCAAATAACTGTCTCACAAATCTGAGTTCATTTTGCTATTGAAATCAGCATTCTCCCTTTCCCAGGATAGATATATAGACAATTTTTTCAGGGAGAACAAGATGATCTTCAGCTGCTAGGGTGAGCGGGGGATTAAAGTACATATTCGTTGATATTACATATCCACATGTCAGTGCCGGGCATACCAAGAGCAAATATTAATTTTTGTTTAGAAAGGATTAATCAACTATAATATCAGAGAATGGCATATCATTATGTCAATTGAACATCTTCCGCATTTGAATTTCGTCAAGTCCTCTAAAGATGAAGCAAAATTATTCCTCAAGTCCCTTCCAAAAGCTATGTATAGCCACAGAAAATTGAAAGGGAAAATTCAGAACAGTAATACCAATTAGAAACTATATCTTTATCACACAGGAGAAGCAACTTTATATCAACAAAAAAGGTCCGTCTTGCTTTCCTTTATTCATATCACCTAGGTTTCTCATTCCTTTAGATCGTGGAAGGAATCTATTATAATTTCTAATATCACGAGTAAGTTTTCTTAATCTTCCTGAAATAAGACAAACAATAAGCACATCCGTCATAATTAGTTACAAGACCTCCATCGTCATTCGTCAATATAAGTCTATTTCCGTAGATTCTATGATAAATGCTAGAAAATGCGTCAAGAAAGGGAAAAAAAAACAGAAAATCAAAATACCCTGCCAAGAGTGTGAGCCAGAGCCGAGCCAGCAACACCAGCTCCAACGATGATAACATCAACGTCAACGTCACCGTCGCCAGAAGTGGATCTGCATTCTCCGGTGGCGGTGGTTACGCTTTTCACGCACTGAGACGGAGGCTCCGAGGAAACGACACGGTTCTTCTTCCTGGCAAAAACGAAATTGTAGAGGCCAACGAGGCCGAGCACAAAGCCGAAGATCCAGACAAGCGAGTCTTGATCTGCCATTTAGGAATGCGAACCCGACGCGCCTCTCGGATGCGACGGCGCCGGAGGAAAAAGACGACGGCACGATGGCGATAGCGACGGCGATAACGTTGGCTCTCGATGTTCTTCCCTGCTTCGCTGTCCGCTGCGTCAAAATTTCAAAGTTTTCAGTTACTCAACAGAACTCGAGAATTTTTTGGACGAGCGTGTTTTTCCTTTATACGCCTCATTTCGCCATCAATTTAGGGTCTGTTTGGCACCAATATGATTTTAATCTAAATTCAACTAAATGGATGGGGAGAGATTATTTTTTAATTGGATGAGATGAGATGATGTAGTGTTTGGGTGATTTTAGAGAAAATGATGTTAAATAAGATGTGAAATTATATAAAAGGGTATGTAATGATTGTGGTCGGTAGAAATATGGATTTTTGAAATTTGTATAGGGGTAGAAATGGTAGAGAATAATGAGATGAGATGGAAATAATAAGATGAGATGATAGGTGTTTGATTGTGTTTTGATTGGAATAATATTGAGATGAGATGATATTGGAAAGTGTAATAGTGTATTGGAAAGCGTGAGGATGAGAAAATTTTGGATAAAGGGTTAGAGGTCAATCTAAGTGGATGCGAAAATGGGTCAAAATGAAAATAATATTGAAATTATTTTTAAGAATATAATTTGGTTCATAAATTTGTACCGGTCTTATTAATCAATCCCTAACATATGTAAATGATAACTTGGGGCTTACACGAAATCCCAGTCATCAATAATCGGATCTATTTGTGAAATCCAACGAAAAAAAATAACAAAGAATAGTTTGAGGACCATAATGCAAATAACAAAACAACACAAAAATGTTTGGTCAATGGTTCATTTTGATCCAAAATGTATGCCCTAATATTCATTTGGTCCATTATGTTTCAAAATGTTCATATTGGTCCTAAATGTGGCAAAATGATTCATTTTGGTCCTAAATACTGGTAAAATGTTTCGTTTTGGTCCCAACCAAATAGAGAAAGTATTCTTTGGGAACAATACGTAACTCTAAACAAGCCATATTCAATAGTTGGGACCAAAATGAAACATTTTGCAAATATTTAGGAGCAATTTGAATATTTTGAAATATAATGNTGGGACCAAAATGAAACATCTTACAAATATTTAGGAGCAATTTGAATATTTTGAAATATAATGG
>QANZ01018271.1:3711-32840 GCA_003254925.1 Chamaecrista fasciculata
GAATAGTCAAGACCTCAGGTCTAAGGCTATCGTGACAGGTGTACAGGAGAGGCTCGCTTATGACTAAACCCATGCAGGACTCTCCGGGTCGGTCCAGTAATTTTGTAACCCTTACAAAATTTCTCCATGACTCTCGTGAAGCATCTTGTGCATGTATCTCTATACACCGAGGACATGCTGGTCTTAGTTCATTTACGTTCCCACGTGAATGATCGACCAGGGACAGGTTTAGATTAATTATCTTATAATTAATCAAGGACGCTATCATAGTAAACATGCTAATAATATGATAACAACATAATTCATCTCTATAAATTAATCAAGAAACACATATGTTCAAATAACATATAAATAAAATGATTGGCCCTAGGGCACAATCTCCATCAACAAATACATTTAAACGCTTCCAATTGCTACATTTACTTTGCAAATTGATCATATTTAACCCCTTTATAAACAATCTTAGCAGGGAGGTATGACACAAACTCCATCTTCCGAGAAACAATTAGCTACGGAAAGTGTAAGTAGTAACACAGCTTCTGATATTTCTTTTTGCTGACACAGTGAATTCAAAATATTTAGTAATTCTAATAACTAAATAACTCTAATTATTTTCCACTTCACTACACTAATTGTATACACGCATATCAAATTATCATTCTATTCTATAACACTTTTGATTGTCATATGATGAGTATTAGAGTGTTTAAATTAGTTTGATTTATTTGTGATTGTCTTTGATGTATTTTCCATAACATGGAATAAGATTTATATTCTATAACACTTTCAGTTGTAATTTCCCTTAAATTTATTTTCCACATTACTTAATTAATAACAACTATATATCTTATTATATTAACTACATCAATGATATAGGATGCTTGATCATTCTGTGTTGAAAGTCACCAAGAAATCTCTTCTTCAAATGTAGCTGATTCAACAACACCAAAATTTAAAGTTATAGATGATTTTGATAATGGAGGTTTGGAAAATCTGTTGACACCTCAACCGTCCACATGCAGACCAAAAAAACACATTAAGATTGAAAAAACTTAATAAGGAGCAGATGTACATTTGGCTACTTGGCATCTCACTATTGTTACTTAACTATTTTGTATTGCTAGGAGTAGATGACATGTTTTTTTATTACAAATATTCTGATGCCTAATAGTTTAGTTAACAATACTCTCTAAATTTCAATATTTTAAACTGCACTATTACTAATTAATCAAATACATCTACAGTTTGTATGATATTAATATAAGTAATCTTATTTGAGAAGAAAAAACCCGTGCAGAGCACGAGTCTTATGCTAGTTTGTTTAAAAGAAATGTATTAGATAAACAAAAGAGTGGCATAGATGATGCGAAATAACAAGCACAAGACCCATTGCAAAGATACGAGGTAGAATCCTTCGGAAGAGAGATGAGATGATGAGAAACACATAGCCAAAGGTTTATTGCAAATTCCAAATGGCCTAATCACAACATTGGGAGCCATATGGATCAAGGAGGCTTTAGAGGAGCAAATTCAAGAGGCTTTGCAAAGGAAAATTTCAAGTGCACCAACAAATAATGGTGAAAGCGTCATTTGCTTGGTATGGGCTTAACGTGGAGCAATACAACCTACTTTGGGCTCAAAGACTTGCACTTAAAGAGATTGGACCAAGTGCTACATATATGAAGACTCATTTGGGCCTAAATAATCATATTTTGGGCTTAATTTGATGTTTGTATTCTGGGTTTTATTTTAGTGCGAATTTTATATTATTTGGGCTAAGTCATTTGAAGTTAATTAGTATTTTAAGACATCAAATCAGCATTTTATTTTAATTAGTTGGGCTTCATGTTTAAAAGTCCATTAATGTTTTATTACTTGGGTTTAGTGTTTCATGACCCATTAGGGTTTCTTTTATCATGGAGTATAAATACTCCCTTAACACTTTGTAATTTCAGATTGCAGATTTGAGTTTATAATATTGTGAGTTTGGTTTATCCAACTTGTGAGAGTGGATTCTCTCTAGGGTTCTTCTTAAAACTAACAGACTTATCAAGGCTTGATCATCCTTGTGGCCTCTTCTAACACTTTGCGTCTTTGTTTGTTCGAGTTCCCAAAAGGTGCGAACCCACAAGGGAGAATCCCACCAACCCACAACCAAGTTGAAATATGCAACCCCAAGAAAGCTAAACAAAGGCCTAGATGATCACACTTGAACCCTCGAACTCGAACAAACAAAGACTCAAAGTGTTAGAAGACGCCACAAGTATGATCAAGCCTTGATAAGTCTGTTAGTTCTAAGAAGAACCCTAGAGAGAATCCACTCTCACAAGTTGGATAAACCAAACTCACAAAAATCATAAAACTGAAATCTGAAATTACAAAGTGTTAAGGGAGTATTTATACTCAATGATAAAAGAAACCCTAATGGGTCATGAAACACTAAACTCAACTAATAAAACCATAATGGACTTTTAAACATGAAACCCAACTAATTAAAATAAATTGCTGATTTGAATGTCTTAAAATACTAATGGACTTCAAATGACTTAGCCCAGAACTTATAAAATTCGCACTAAAATAAAACCTAAAATACAAACATCAAATTAAGCCCAAAATATGATTATTTAGGCCCAAATGAGTCTTCATATATTCAGCACTTGGTCCAATCTCTTTAAATTCAACTCTTTGAGCCCGAAATAGGTTGTATTGCTCCACATTTAGCCCATATTGAACAAATGACGTTTTAACCATTATTTGTTGCCCAATTGCTATTTGCTTCTTGCAAGTCTCTTAAATTCTTTGGCTAGGCGTTTCACATCAATAGACTAATAAAATAATGATAAAATTCTTTAACCAAAAAGAGTAAAGAGTAAAAAGTAAAAAAAAAAAAAAAATTCCTACTTTGACACGTCTCTTTTGTTTTTGCATTAGCCTGCTACATTTTACTCTCTTTTTCTCAAACTATTTTGACTACCTTAGCTCTAATAAAGAGTTGAAGAATACTTGCCTATACCAGAGAGGGTACGTATCTGGATGTATACTTGCCACGTTTTCCTTGCGTTTGTGTTTTTTGGGTGTTTTCTTGTGGTTTTGGGCTTCCGTTGGCTCTCTTTAAGCTCGTTTCTCACTAAAAAATGAAGGTATGTATTTGGATGTGCTTTTTCCGTACCCGTATTTGGTGTGTACTAGGTACGGGTACTACAACAAATATAGCATACCTATACTTTATAGTTCTTCAACTATGAGTTTTGAGTTTCTCGGTGATTTTCGTACGTTTTCCGGCGAGCTTGTGGTATTTTCTGGAGGGTTTTAAATATTTTGCGTTTTCAGTTTTGGTTCCTCTGTCATTTGCTTTAATTTGTGTTGTTTTTAAATTTCTATTCTATTTCATGAAGAATTCATGTATTAGGAACCAAGATGTGAAAGGGACTTTCATTCTTCAGGGATGATCTTTCACTTTCACTTTCATTTTGATAGTCAGGGACTAAAGTGAAAGGGACTTGAAGTTTTCAAGACTATAAACTGTAATTTAAAATGGACGAAGGAGTAATGGTCGGAGGTTTTCAAAATATATGGGACCAAAAGTGAGACAAAAAAAGATATAGGACTCGTTTGGGACCTGGAGCAAAGATACAAAACCAAATTCGAGACAAAAAAAGATATAGAGCTGATTTGGGACCTGGAGCAAAGTTACCGGACTAAATTCGCACTTTGACCTTAAATATATATTTAATTATAAAATTCATAGAAATTTTTTACGTATTTAAAATTTAAGTTAAATTTTTTATTAAAAGAATGAGAATAAAAATATCTTAATTAGAATTTTATTTATCAACTAAAAAATTAAAACAGTGTTGGTTAAAAGTGACAAATAAATTAACGATTTTTTTTATAATATTTATATTTTTCTTTATGTATAACAAAAATAACAAATAATTAATGATTTATCTTTTTAAATAAATTTTGTTGAGATTGATTATTAAATGATTGGTTATATAACTAAAATACATAACAATTGAAATTTAAATATAATAACAATTGAAAATAAACATAATATCAGATAAAATTAAAATATAATAACAATTAAAATAGACATAATATCAATTAAATATAAACATCATATCAAATAAAATTAAAATATATCAAATAGTTGATTGAAGATAGATTAAAGTACACTTTTAGTCCCATATTTTTTGCTTAAATTTCAGTTTGGTCCTTTTTTTGGCACTTTTGATTCCATGTCTTTTAGTCAGGTAGCAGAATTGGTTCCATATATTTGTAAAAAGTTCAACTATCAATCCCATCTGACTAAAAAATATGAGACCAAAAGTGCAACAAAAAAAGATAGGGATCAAAGTGAAACCTAAGCAAAAAATATAGAACCAAAAGTTCAACACAAAAAAGATATGAGACTAAATTTAAACTTGAACAAAATATATGAGATCAAGAGTACATTTTGTTCACTGGTAAAAAAAAAGAGTACATTTTGTTATCTATTTTTCCCACCTTCCAAATACAAACCCCTTTAAAATTTGGTCAATTTTGTCGAAGAATAATGTTACTGATTTCTGAAGAGTTTAGAGGTATACATTTTTGTATTTACATCTTATTTATTTTTTCAAGAAATATATTGATTATGTTGCTTATTTGTAAATATGGCTAGCATATGCTTTATAGATTATAGTGGTTTTAAAAGTTTAAAAGGATAGGTTATACTAACCTATCAACCCATTATTAACATTTAAAAACACAAAATCCTTGGAAAATCCTACATTTGCACCAATTTATTACCCTTTTTTTTTTTTTTCTATAAAGCCGCTAGAACATCTCTAGATAAAGGCACATTACATAGTCATATACATGAAAGAGGGGCATTCTAAGACCTACACAAACAAACACTAGCCCCATTCAACATAACTTTAACATCATAAACTACTAATTGAAGAGTAAGTGGACAGGCTTTACTACCTAATACCTTGACCATTACAATTGATACATCATTACAATTGACCTGCAAGAGGCTCTTTGATAAGGAAACATTCTTCTAAGTACTTTTATCAGGCTCCATGCATATGTTGAGGATTTTATCACAATAACCATTGGCAAAGAATACCCATTTCCTACCATTAACCAAGAACTTCTGCAGAGTTTAGAGGTATACATTTTTGTATTTACATTTAATTTATTTTTTCAAGAAATATATTGATTGAGTACGCGGGGTACCTTTGCATTATGGATATGTATCCATCATCTTCAACTCCTAGGGGCTTGCTTATGTTAGTTTTTACTAAGTCTAGCCTAGGTTTCCCTAAAGTTATGGCAGTTTCTATAGGCTTATTAGTAGTTTTTTCTACTCGTTCTTTAATTCTATCACTCTTAAGAGTTACAGTATTAATTGCGCTAGAACCACTAGTTTGTTTAGAGGTGTTCACCTTATTGACCATGGCTTGAATGGCTTCCTTATGCTCATTTACTACAAGCCTAAGGTCATCATGGTTGACCTTCATGGTCTCTACTTCCTTGAAAAGATGCATGACCTTGTTTCCTAAGTCATAGAATCTTTTCTTATTTTGATCGTCACATTCTTCGAACCTCCTCAAAAGAAGTTGAAGGTCAGTCTCGTTTGAGGTTGGTTAGTTCATCTCGGTGGGACTAGAGGGTTAAAGTTTTGATTGTGGAAATTGCTTCCCATTTGAGGTCTGTTTCCAGGTCTGAACTGATTATCAAACCTTTGTTCTCTTCTTTGGAAGTTGCCTTAGTCGTGTTGATACATGACTGAGACTTCCTCTAGTTGGTGAGGGTAATCCCTACTCACGTGTTCCCTAGATTCGCAAATGGAATACAGAGTTGTTATGTAAGCTACATTCTTCAATTGTAAAGCATTGGCAATGTGTTCGTTCATCTCCTTGACAATTATAGCGAGCTTGTCCATATCTACTGCCATCTTCACCATAACAAGGTTAGATTCATCAATTGCTACTCTCTTGACTGCACGGGTTATCTTTCATCGGTTTTGTCGCTTGTAGGCGACTTCCTTCATCAAATCCCATGCCTGTTTGACGTCCAACTTGGTAATCGAGCCATTTGATGAGGCATCGACGTGGTCGACATCGTCTGACAAGAGTCCATCATAAAAATATTCCACCAAACCCTCTTCGATATGTTGGTGGTTGGGACACTTAACCAAAAGATCTTGGAATCACGTTGCAAGCTCGTTAATCTTGGCTAATTTCTCCATCCTACGATTATACTCTAATACTTGTCTTTTGTTGTGATGAGGGCTTGAAATCACTAAGAACACCGTTAAATAGCATTTGTCTCATAAATATGATAAAATACCACAAAATAGCACTTTTAAGCGTTACTTCAATACATCACTTTGGTACAAATCTTAGCACATTAATTGGTCATTTTCGCAATAATTAATAGATAAAAGATAATAAAAAAAGACCAAATAACATAGCAAGATTTGGTCTGACGATGAGAGCCGGCTCACTAAGACGACTCACGAGATTTTCCACGATTTCCGTGAGACAGTTTGGAGATATGAGATATGGAAGATCTTTGGAACTTCTGTACTCTTCTGGTTGCGTACGCCGTGGGAGATTCTCACGGCTCAAATCTTGATGGAAATCAACGTAAAAAAAAAATCTTCCTTCTAGAAGCTCTGCAGTTACACTAGTGACGAGGCATCTGCGGTCACTTGCGCCTCCGGCTCAGTGTGACGGCGCAAGCTCGTTAAGCTTGGCTTCAACTTGGCTAATTGCTCCATCCTTCGTTTATACTCTAATGTTTGTCTTTTGCTGTGATGAGGGCCTGAAACCACTGAGAACACCATTAAGTAGCAGTTGTCTCATAAATATGATAAAAACCCACAAAATAACACTTTTAAGCGTTAATTCAATACATCACCTTGGTACAAATCTTAGCACATTAATTGTCTATTTTCACAACAATTAATAGATAAAAGATAATTAAAAAAAAAGACCAAATAACATAGCAAGATTTGGTCTGATCAAGTCTCTTCAATGAAAGACCAAGAGAGTCTGTCAAAGGCTTTGAACATAACCACCTTAAGAGTAGCCCGGTAGGACTTTTTGGCTTTAGATGTTCTCATAAAGTTCATGAGCTCACTTGGAAGAATTATGTTGTCAGAGATAAGTCTTACTTTAGTGAAGGCATTTTGATTTGGAGAGAGGAGATCATGTATGATTGATTGGAGTCTATTTGCTAACACCTTAGCAATTATGCGATAAAGAACATGGCATAAACTGATTGAGCAAAAGTCCTTCATGGTTTCAAGATGCTCCTTCTTTGGGATCAGAACAATATTAGTTTGATTTAACTCCTTTATCAAGTAACCCCTATTAAAAAAAGATCATATCAAAGCAAAAATGTCAGAAAAGAGGAGGAAAACCATTAGGACCTGGGGCTTTGGAGCCCTCAAATTGGAAGACTGCAGTCTCAATTTCAAGTCGTGTGAAGAGAGTGGTGAGAGTAGATTGATGGAATTGAGAGAGCTTAGGAATTCCCGATTGTTGAATGAAACATTTAATACTTGATTTGTCTTGCGAGCTATGATTGGAGAATAGATGATTGAAGAAATTCTCACCTAGAGATAACAATTCTTGGGAATTGTGAAGCCAAGAGCCATTGTCATTCTTAAGGCAATGAATTCTATTTCTTACGCATCTTTCTGTGACGACTGCATGGAAGAATTTGGAATTATAGTTTCCATGAAGATACCATTGTTGTTTTGCTCTTTGTGCCCACATAGTTTCTTCATCATCTAAAAGCTTGTTAAGGTGAGTTGTTGGATTTAGCAATGTGAGTTGTTGGATCGCTAGGATGAGACTGCATGGTATTGACTTGTTGCTCAAGCTCCCAGATTTGGGAAGTGATGTTGCCAAAGACTATTTATTCCATCGAGTAAGATTCTTAGCTATTTTTTTTTTTTTATTTTGGCTTGGAAATGAGTTTATAGGCTCTGATCCTTGAGTGGTGGTGTTCCAAGCTTTTTAAGAACATCCTCACAACTTTCATGTTTTGTCCACATAACTTCAAACTTAAAATGTTACCTTTGTGCACAATGTTGCTGGTCCAAGTGGATTAGAATGGGGGAGTGGTCAGAGGTGACAATGGGAAGGGCTTTAAAAAAGGTGTGAGGTAACCAAGTAAACTAGTTTTGAGACATTTTTGGTTGCCAGTTGCTAGAACTTGGAATTCAAATGAGACATTTTTGGTTCATAAAATTAACAAACTCGTTGTTTCATCTAGATGTGTCACACCTACTAAGTTTTTCAGATTTATTTAGGATTTGGTTAAAGTCATCACAAACCCATGGTAGATGTGTCTATCTTGATATTTGGGGGGTCTAAACACACCAATAAATAGGAAAATAGACTGAAACAGGGTGATGGAACAATTTATCTAGTTTTGAGAAGTTTCTAAGACATGTACATTGATATTATCATTCCAGAATAGGCAAATGTCACCTTTCAAACCCATAGCATCAACAGTCATGACATTATCAAATCTGAGTAGCTTCCTAATGTGCTCAGCCTTGGAACTATTACATTTTGTTTCACTCAAAAACAAAAGAGAGGGTTTTGAACTATGTATGATGTTCCTTAATCTACGAGTTGATGAAGACTTATTGATGTCTCGGCAGTTCCAACAAAGAATCAACATGATCAGAATGACACAAATTCTAACAATTAAGATGGAACCAAAAACTAGAAACCAATATCCAATAGCCAGAGATGAAAAAATCCAACAAACCAGAAGCGAAAAGGTATAAACTTGAAAACTAGTGTCTATAGAAAAATCAGAGAATCGGAAATCATAATCAAGAGTACCACAACCAGAGATCACTAAGCACAATCGGATCTTAGAAGTTGAAGTTGGATCATAAACACAGTCCGACTGTGTGCAGAGAAACACAGCCCTAAAATATTATTTTCATTGACAACATATTTATGATATTTAGCTTATTTTTTGTTTTCCATGACATCTCTCACTCAGAATAATTTTTAAAATTAATTTGTCAAACAGTTCTTTTAATTTTTTTTAAAGACAGTTCTGTGAGTAATTTTTTTTTTTTTTTCTTGTCCACCCTAGTATCTGGAGCTTTACCCGACTAGTCCGAACTCAGCTCCTGTCAAAAATTTATTTTTAGAAAACAAATTCACAGACCCTTAATTACTCTGGCAATACCAATAATGCCATAATGCAATAAGAACAGTATAAAAGGGAGATTTTGAGGATACTGAAATTTGCAATCCCCTAATACAAAAAAAAAAAAAACAGAAATCCTCTATACACAGACAATCATCCCTTTTCTTATAAAATAAAGAAGGAACCACAAGCTCTTTCATATTCACATTTCAAAAGAAAAGAAAATTCTCCACAAAAAGCAATAAGAAACCCACTCTTGTGAAGAAATCAGATCCAAAGCCAAAACAAAACCCCATTTCACCTATTTGATTGCATATGAACGTCTGCATACCGACTCCAAAGCCTCGGTAAATAAGGTCGAGAAACTGGTCAATGCCTGAAAAACTCCAGGTAAGCCAGTCTGTAGATTATTCAGTGTCATGGCTCTTGTCACTTCCACAGCCTTTGCATGCTTCAACATTTCGTCTTCGACACGCCTTTGGCAGGCGGCTAGTTCTGTTTTTTTCTCAGCAAGTGGGTCTCGGGCATCTAAGCCTGGTCCATTGTCCAGTGCAGGGTCAGGAAGACCAATACCAACCATAGAATATGAGTTGTAAAACTTCCTTTCTATGTTTCGCAGAGCTGAGGCCTTCTTCTCGAGTTCCTTGGATGCTATCTCGGTGCGTTTCTTAATCTTGAGCTCCTCGGATTGTTTGACTGATATCACATGAATGACATTGATGAAGCTCTTGATTGCTTCGGAAGCAACTGTATCTGGGACACGGTCAAGTGAGAGCTTCCATTCATCAATGAAAGCATATACGTCGGAGGGTTCCTTGTTGATGTGCTCATTGTTGACTGGAATAACGCTTAGTTTGAACCAGCCATGTAGGGACACAATGAAGTCCCTCTGAAATTTCACGAGGCGGCAAAATCCAGTGTGCCAGGCTGAGACAGATGATTCGAGATCTCGAGTTGCCTGCCGGTGCAGTTCAGAAGTCGAGTCGCCCCCGGGTGATCGGTTCACAAGGCCACGCACTTGCTGCACAATGTTGCTTTGAATTTCATGGTACTGGTGCATTGATTTCCACATGTACATGATTCTACAATTAACACAACACAAATATATAAGCACAAACCAAGTAGGGACCATAATTATCAGGTGACTAATTTAAGTTAATTTTGATTCACTATCAGTTTAGTGAACAGTGAACACGATATCTTATGAATAGATGGTCAAATACTGAAAAACTGTCAATGCCAATTCTCTTTCCAATGCATCAATTCTTTGTGAGCACTGATTCTACAAAACAGACATCCACATTCACAGCACTAAAGCTGTGAGGTCTTGGCAGTCACTATATTTTCTCCATGCACATATAAGAAAAAAGACAACTTTAGAAGACAAAGTATATTCCAAAGTTTCTTTAGCATAGAAACGTTCATAAATAAGCTTTAGTTAGAAATTTAGTTTCATCAAGTAGTAATTGAAAGTTCAAACTACATAGCAGTTTAGGACAAAGATGCTTTACAAAGTTTTATTGAATTAAGTTTAGCCATAAAAAGGCTAAAATGCACAAAATCCCGCAAAACTTTAGTCTTTGTCCAATAAAGCTTCCTAAATTTTGAAAAGTGACAAAAGACCTCTTGAACTTTTGATTTTGTGCCCTTTTGTTAAAATTTTCATTGGAAAGAACCAATTTTCCTTGTATATGATTGTTGTTATATTTTACATTGATCCAAACTTAACATTAACTATTGTTGTAATCAATAGTAGCTAAAAAAACTAAAAAAAAATTATTTCAATGAAAATTTTAACAAAAGAGGGTCATTTGCACAAAATTAAAAGTTCAGGGGGTCTTTTGTCACTTTTAAACGTTTAAAGAGGTTTTATTGCACAGTGACCAAAGTTTAGGGGGATTATGTGCATTTTAGCTTCATAAAAACCCTGCTTTTACATATTGCAAAATAGCCCCTAACAAGTGATTTGGCATAAAGCAAAACAGACGAATATGAACTAAGGATAATATCTCGAATAAGTTTTCTTGATTCAGTTTGAAACATCTAGCAACCAATCAAGTAGTTTAAAAGTAGTTTCCCCAAATACTGTCTTGTCTTATTCTGTGCTTTGACTTTTAGAAATTTATTTTCTCTTAAAACCAAAAAAGATCATGAGTTATGGTCATGATGTAATTGCAGTATTTAAAAGAGAAAATTAAAAGTCATGATATTAGAGTAAACTAATGAGCTCTCAAACTCTTGAATTCTCATATAACTCCTTGATTGCCATTGATACTAGAATAAACTAATAATTTAACTTCTGAAAGATAAAATTAAAAGATTTAGGGTAAATTACAAAATAGGGTCCTGTGGTTTGGCCCTGTTTCAGATAGGGTACATGTGGTTTGAAAAGTTTCAAATTGGGGCCTGAGGTTAACTCCGTTTGCAAAATAGGGTCTAGGTGGTTTTGACCGTCAAAAAACTAACGGTGCACGTGATAATTTGCCTAACAATCTCAGGGTCTTTAGTTAAAATACTATTTTAAGACCCTAACTATTTTTAACCAACGCAAAAATAGTATTTTAAAATAGTATTTTAACATGACGACGTAAGAAATAGGGATTCAAACGCAAAAAAATTAATAGTTAGGGTCTTAAAATAGTATTTTAACTAAAGACCCTGAGATTGTTAGGCAAATTATCACGTGCACCGTTAGTTTTTTGACGGTCAAAACCACCTAGACCCTATTTTGCAAACAGAGTTAACCTCAGGCCCCAATTTGAAACTTTTCAAACCACATGTACCCTATCTGAAATAGGGCCAAACCACATGACCCTATTTTGTAATTTACCCAAAGATTTAATCCCTGAAAAAAGTAATTACAATCAATTTGATCCTTTTGCTAAAGCATTAATTCAAATTTAATAACAAACATGATTTTTTACCCTCAATCATTTATTGTAATTTTAACAAAATTTAAAACTACATTAGATTGTAATTGAATTTCAATTGGTATCCTTGACAAAAGGCTCAAATGGATTGTAACTGTATTTTTTAGAGAGTAAGTCATATAATTTCAACTTGCAAGGACTATTTGTGACATATTATATCTTTTAGAGACTAAATCATTAATTCACTTTGGTATATATATCAAAAGTTATGTATTTAGCTATCTTCTCCCATACTCATTGAGCAAACATAAGTAAAACAAAGAAAAAAACAAGAGTAAACTATCAATTCAGCCCTTAAAAGATTATTGAAGTAACAACTTGATGATCTTTCAGAGACCGAGTAATTAGTTTACTCGAAGAAAAAAATGAAGAGTAGAGGCATACCCATGACAGAGCTCAACAAGCTGAGGAACGAGACCAGAGTCCCTTAGACCAATAATGGCAGTTGAAGTAGTAGAAACAGCTTGAGATGTGACAATGATTAGTGATTGCAGCCTAGTTATGGAAGCCTTGGTTTTGTCCAGCTTTGCTTCGTCGTCTCCTTTATACTCCTGACTTTGCAGAGCTGACAGCTTCTTTTGATGCTCAATCTTCACATTTTCTCTGGCCTAAACAAACACACACATGAAAAGATTTCTAATATGCAACTCTATCATGAATAAATATAGCCAAATGTACACTTTTGGTCACTTACATTCGGGGTCAAATTCAATATCGATCTTCATGTTTTGTTTAAGTCATTTTCATTCTTTATGGTTTTATAATGACTCAATTTCTCCTTAACATTATAATTTCTTACAAACATATTCCATCAATCTTTACTTTTTGACATCATGCCAAAAAAAAACATCTTTACTTTTTGGCATTCCTAAGTTATAAATTAGATTTTTATCTCATTATTTTGCATATTATTAATAATTTAATATGAAATTTATTTTCTTTAATAACATTAAAGACTCAAAACATCAAGTGTAATTTTTATTTTCATTTATTAAAATTATGATTTTCTACATAGTCAAATTCAACTTGAAACATTTATATAAATATTAAAACAAATGAATAAAAAAGAAAGGATGAAATTAACTCAAACAAAATATAAAGAGTTAATCCTCTTCAATCAACAAAATGAGAAAGAAAAGAAAGAGAGAAATAGGTCTTTAAAGACAAAATCAAACCTGACACCAAATGTAAGGATCCAAAAGAGTACTTTTCCATAAAATATATTGTTAAGTGTATTAAGAATACTCAAAGAACAAAAAACTGACAAATAGTTTTCAATACTTGTAAAGGGAAAAAGGTGAAAAGAGAGGGGCCTTTGGTCATTTGGCACACGTTAAACAAAAAACTGTTTCACCGAAAGGTTGTCTTTAAGATAAGGACAGCCGTCCAAATCAGTACGTTATCCAGAAAAACGATTTGGTGGCAGACCAAAAGCAAAAGTAAAATAAACACGGTTGGTTAGTATAGTGGTTAGCTCACTAGGTTGCTTAAGCAAGTGTCGGGGTTCGATTCCCGCCTTGTACATACAGCAACCAATTGGCCAGCGACAAACCCTTAAATGGAGTTCAGATCCGCGGAGGATTAGTCCTTAGCCCATCGAGTTGGGGATACTTGGCAACCAAATTAATTTAAATTTAGAAATGAAATTAATAATTGACAATTGAAATATTTCAGATATGAAATCATGTGATCCAATTATTGAAATATTCACTCAATCCTCAAAAATCAAATAATAAATTTTCTCCTTTTTTATTCTTAAGTTATAATATTTTTTTGAGAAATAATATAATTCTAGCCAACATCATAAATGGGGGAGTATTTCCGTCAAATTCCCATGGATTATTTATTTATTTATTTCTCCTCACCTACCCACTATATATCTTTTAAATATCTAAAAAGTTCATACTTTTTCAAAAAAATAAATAAAGGAGAAAGTTGGGAAAAATTACCTTGACCTCCTGGTAGAGCTTTTTCTCCCAAGCCAAAAGCCGTTCAAGAGTGGAGCAAAGACTCTTTGGACCGCCCGGTTCTTCCAGCGAACCGGTATCGAGCCGGTACTTAACCGCCAATGGCGGTTTTGATGTCCAGCTTGAGCTTAGGTTGCTCAATATACCACTCGAATGATACACCGTTTCTGCCATCAAACACAATGAAAAACGTTAAATATAATTCAAACTTTTAATATTTGTACTCAAATAACAATGAATTCAAACTTTTCTCTTTGATTTCAAACCCAGATTTCAGAATTTCCTGCACTTTCTGAGTAACCACACTAAGTACTAAATGACATTGAATTCGATGACGATGCAGCTTAATTTGTTCAAAGATTGCTGCAGTTTCCAAATAACCAAACGCAACCAACAAAATTGAGCCTCAATTAGTCGAGAATCTCACTTGAATTCAAACCCAGATTTGGAATTTTCCTGCAGTTTCCGAGTAACCAAACACACCCAGAACAGAACAGACGAAAATAATAATAATAATAGTATAGTTAATTAGTAGTACTTACTCCTTAATTGGCTGAAACTTCGATCAAGCTGAGCCTTGCTGATCTCGAGCATCTCCGAAACTTTGTCTCCGGTGGAAGCAGCTTTGTCGAAGTTGTCTCTAATGGCTTCCACAATCTCCTTCAAGTCTTTGTGTCTTACCACCAATCTCATGTCCATCACGTCCCCGGTACGATAACTCGCCGTCGATCCCGCTTCGTCGAACTTCTCAACCTTGCAATCCGCATCTTTCACCTCTTCACCGGACGAGCTCGTGGTACTATAGTGGTCCCCCCAATCACTACACTGAACCTCTTCTCTCTCTGTCTCAGTGTACTCCGTTTCATAATGCTGCTTCTGGGGATGATGGATGAATTGGGGATTTGAATCTCGATGGAACAAGTCGTATTCGGATCTAGGAGGGGGTTCGGGATTCTGGTGGAAAATGTTGTACTCGGAGATTTCGGAGCGTTCACCATCGTTGTCGGAATCGTCGAGATGATGATGATGATTGGGATAAAAGGGATTTTCGCGATTTGATTTCTGGGATTGTTGAGTTTGTTGAGCTCGGTTTTTGAAGTATTCAGAGCCAGGAGGTGAAGGAGGGTAGAAATTTTCCCAGTTCCACGCAGAAGAATCCTGAGATGGAGTACTTGAATAAGTCGATTTGGCAGGAGGGAAATTCGACGCTTGGCTTCGTGGCGAAGAAGAAGAAGGACTCGATTCGGACAGAATATGAGGGAGCTTCGGCGGCGGCGGCTTACGGCGGCGATGGGAAGAGCCGATGCTAGACGAAGACAGTATATGAGGGAGTTTAGAACTTGCTATCGTCGGAGATGGAGATGGCGAGAACGGCGGCGGCGGCGGCGGATGATCAGGTGTGGCGGTGGGGAGGAAAACGGCGGGGGTGTTATCGGAAACAGAGAGGTGTTGGCCGGCGGCGAAGGCACAGAGGGCGGAGCCGGTGAGGCGGAGGGAGCGACAGTAGTCGGAGTGTGCGGCGGCGAGGTGGTGGCGAGCGAAGACAGCGTCTTTGATAAGGCGGCGACGCTCTCTGCAAAGGCGGACGGTGTCCTCGTTATCAAGCTTGGAGGCCGTGCAACCCATGAAGAAATCGTAGCGTTTATATGGTTTTCAATATTCAAAAATAGTGGAAATTTGAGAAGAAGGAGAAAACAAATTTCTGTTACACATTCACACTTAATTTCATCGTCATTTTCTTTTCTTCTTTTGCTTCTTCAGTTTCTGAGAAATTTGGTGGGATTGGATTTGGTGTTACTTAAAAGTAGAGACGGTTCATTATTAACACATTGTAAAAGATAGTAAAAAAAAAAGTTGACAAAACTACTAATTTTGTCCCTAAATTTTACATTAATTGTCAATTTCGTCCTCAATTTTTGTTGTTGTCAATTTCGTCCCTAATGTTTCACATTTTGGTCAATTTTATCGTTTGCTCTTACTTTAGTCAAATATTATCAACAAGATCTATTTGGCTAATGATATATAATGTAAAATTGATATAAAAAGAAACTTAAATCCTAACTCATATTTAAAAATAAGATGCAGTCTGTCATTAATTTATTAAAAAAAGATAATCAAATAATACAATTGACTAAAATTTAAAACATTGTGATGAAATTGACAACTAGTATAAAGTTTGAAGAAAAAATTAATACTTTCGCCAAAAAAAGTTTAAAAAGTAATGAGCAATTACATCGAGGAACCGACCTGGTTCTATCTCTACCTTTTATATCTCGGCCAAAAGTGTATATCTTGAGGAAACCTATTATTTGGTCCCTCTTTTTTGACTGAGTCAAAAAACGATTTGATCCTTTATTTATTGAAATAAACTACTCAGTCTCTCATTTATTATCATTGTCAACTATTTAGTTCTTCAGTTAAAATCCGTTAAAGTACTCAATGACGTGGATGTTAAATGCTTATATGATACCATTAAATGCCACTTTGGCATCCTAGTCACTTAAACCAACCGAACCGGACCAACAAACTCAATTAAACCAACCTAAAATTGAGGTAAACTCAAATATTTGTATTACATGTGAAGCTTCCATAAGGCACAAACTATTGAAGCATTCATAAATCTTAAACTCTAGGTGGTACTGAATAGTTAAATATGTGGCATTTAATGTGTCACATGTCCACTTAACGATCAAGTCATCACTGTTAGTAATTGATATATGCTAGAAGGACTAACAAGTTGACATTTATAATTTTTGAGGGACCAAATAGTCTATTTTAAAAACGCACAGACCAAATAGTTGAAACTATGAAAAAGGAAGAACCAAATAGAAAGTTTCCACTTTAATCTTTTTTTTACTAAGTTGTAATCCAATTTTTTTTCTTTTTGTAATTTTGATCCTCTAATTATTTTAAGAGTTTCACTCATTAATCCCCGTGATTGATTTTGTTTGCTCAAATAAGTAAAAAAAAATCCATTAAACGTGTAACTTCAATTTTATTGTATTTGAAGTTGAAATAAGAGAGATATGATCACATTTAGCAGTTAAGAACTAAAACTTAATTTTTTAAAAATATTAAGAATCAAAATAGAATAAAAAAGAATATTAGAAATTAAAAAAAATCACATAAATATTAAAAATCAAAATAAAATTTTGGCCAAAACAAAATGATCCATTGGAGATTGGAGCTGAGGTGATTTCATATTTCTATATTTCTCAAACTAATTGAGCCGATTACAAAAAGAGTGGAATAATACGGACAAGTGAAAAGATTGGAAGGGTGTGTAAAGTTTCTTTTTTTCTTCTCGAGTATAGATTTTGAGACTCTAGTTAAGGCAACATTATATGATAAATTAATAATTTAGGGTACGTTTGGTTTCACAGTTATCTCCCTTTATCTTTCTTTATCTCTCTTTTATCTCCCAATACTCCTTTAATACCAGAGCTACAGTTAAAAATCTTGTTTGTTTCACAGTTATCTTCCCCTCCTTTATTTTTCTCCTTTATCTCTCATTTAACTTCTCAAATTACTAACATATCCCTACTCAACTACCTATAATTACCTACTCTTTACTATAAAATAATAAAATACTCAAAGGGTATATTTGTAAATTGCATATTAAAATATTTTTATTTATTACCCTTACAACTTTCTCTCTCCATTCATCTTTTCTTACTATTTTCTTTTTTTTTTTACTCACACCTCTCTCTCTTATATTATATTATATTATATTATATTATATTATATTATATATATAATTTATATTAATTTACTTAAAAAATAATTTTAGTCTTTGAAATTATACCAACTCAATAAGTCAATACTTGAGTCATCAAAATATATAATTTTTGATATGTTGGTATCCCTTCCTCTATTTTTTCAATTATTTTAATAATATTTTTTAGAGTCAAAATTTAAAATAAAATAATTAAGTCCATGTTATTTACATTTTAATTCATGAAATAAAATATATAATCAAGACCCAAAAAATATAAATTTTGGTCCCTCTTGCAGTATATATATGAATAATATTTTTTGTGATGTAAAAATTTATGAACATATTTAAAAAACAGTAATGGGAAAAAATATATAATTCATTCCCCAAAACTTTACAATTTGGTTCTTCTTCCAGTATATATATAAGTAATATTTTTTGTAGTGTAAAAATATAAAAACAAAATTCAAACCACAGGGTCAATTGGTAATTTTTGAGGGACCTATTTGTATATGTATCCAAAACTTTAAAGTTCTCATTTTAGTCCCTAAATAATATGTATCCAGGGACCTATTTGTACTTTTTTGAAAAAATTTTGGGTCAATTGGTAATTTTTGTAAATTTGTTATGGTTAAAATTACAAAATAGCTCCAAAGGGTACCAAAGTGTCAGGTTTCAAACCACAGGGTACCAAATTGAAATAGGGTCAAACCACAGGGTACCACCGTGTAATTTACCCAAAAAAGATACATATTGGTCCATCATTCAGTATATGGCTAATATTTTTGGTTCTGCAACTACTGAAGAAGAAAATTTTGAAAAATACATAATTCATACCCTAGAAAATATACATTTTGGTCCCTCCTATATTATATACATGGGTAATATTTTTTGTAGTATCAAAATTTTAAAATAAAATTAAAAGACGGTAAACAGGAAAAATATATAGTCTAGTCCCCAAAATTTTACAATTCACTACTCAAAAATTACATTTTGGTCCCACATTCACACCTTCATCCTCCTTTATCTTACCACTCCAAAAATCTCCTTTATTAACTTCCTCCTTTAGCACAAATTTCGAGGCAATCATTACTCATACTACTTTTTTAACACCAAAACCCAAAAAAAAATAACCACTCCTTTATCCTCCTTTATTTTTACCATTTTTACCCCTATACAAATTTAAAATACCAATACAATTATTTCAACCCACCACAATCATTACATACCCTTTAAAATAATTTCACATCATAATTCCTCCTTTATCTTTCATTTTCCCAAACAACATTTATTAAAAACCTCATTTATAACACAAATTCTTTACCTCTCCTTTATTACCTCCCCCATTCCTTTATCCTCCTTTAACTTAACCTCTCCATCCAAACGCACCCTTAGTTCTTTAAATATTACTGACTTGATGGCTCCGTTCTTAAAATTTTATATTAGTAGGTATTTTTATAGACTAAATAATGTGTTGTTTTAATCTTTTAACAATTGAAAAGTGTATTATTTTAACTTTTCATAAACTAAAGTTTATATTTAGATACTTTTAAGACTGAGTTGTTGAATGAATGATCTTTTAAGAATTGAATTGTTAGTTTAAAGATTATATGTTTCTAAAAGTTTGGAAAATTTTATTCTAATAGAAGGAAACTCTATTTGCATTATATCATTTTAATATCTAATCATCAACTAAAGATATTGTATGATTTTTATTAAAAGAATTTCTTTATTTGTCTCTCAGAGTATTAAAATATTGCATAGTTTGGATTCGATTCCTGATAATATATTATTTGATGAGTTATTTGTAAATATTTCTATAAGTGTTCTTTGAGCTCTGAGGTTTACTTTAACTTTGAATTGGGGCGTCATCACTTTACTTAAAATTTATCTAATAAAAAAATGTACACACTACTCTAATATTTAATTTAATTATATGACAGAAACGCAAAAATAAATATATTTTTATAGTAATGTAACTTCACTTTAAATAAAAGTAGTGATAAACTGGAAAATGGTTAGCACTTACCTAGTTCACCGGAATGGGCTGCAAGAGCCAAGAGTTGAGCAAGAACCTGCAAGAGCTTCACAGGGGGGCCCTGCGAAGTGTACTCCGACGCTCAAGTTAGTAAGAGACTGATAAGAGAGTAAGAGAATTTCAGAGTGTAAGAAGTAGCTAACCTTGAACTGCTGAGATGGGCTCTATTTATAGAGCAGGGAGGAGAGAGGTGGTCAGCGCGCGGGGCGGACCACGTAACCGGACACAATCTCCACCAGCGGAGATGGTGGAGACCGAGATTTGCGGAGCAAGGCAATCGTGGGTGATTGCGTGTCACGTCGCTAGGCGGGCGCCAGGAAACTGGAGATCGTGGGTTCGAACAAGACCGTAGCCCACGATCTCCCGTAGCGTGGATTGCGGAGCAAGGTGGTCGTGGATGACCACGTGTCATTTGGGGGACGTGCGCCAAGACCCAGGATGGATCACGGCCGCCCCTAAATGTGCAAAGGGCGCCCGATTGGCTCGAGGGCGCCGCGCAAGGTGTGGAGGGGAGAAGAGGCCCGATGCGAGGGCCGTTTAGGCGTACGCCCAAATAGTGATGTATCAAGTAGCATTTTTTATATTACATAAACTTATTCTAATTTCTAAGACACTTTAACCTCATAATTGATAAGAGAGTTTGTCATCTCTAATTTAGATTATATTAACATTTATGATAAAATTAAGGCTAAAATACAAAAAGATTCTCTTAGACTTTAGTCACTGCACAAAATACTCTCTTAAACTTTGAAAAATACCAAAAGATCCTTTAAATAATTTATTTTATGAAAAGAAGAACTCTTTTTATTAAAATATTATTAGAAAACCATTTTTGTCATAATTTTATGATTTTCAATGTATATTATATTAATTAGAATTAAAATTAATTACTAATTACTATTATAACTAACTGTAGTAAACAAATAATTTTTTTAATAAAAGTTTTAACAAAAAAGAGTTATTTACACAAAACCAAGAGTGTAGATTTTAAAAGTTTAATTTTTTTCGTACAATAAATTAAATTTTTTTTTTTTAATTTAGTCTAAAATTAAAATACTTGTAGGTATTAAAAATGAAATGAAATGAAGTCAAATATTGAAAAAAAAATTGTCTTCAATTTAATACTATTTGTTATGAACTTTAGACTTTTACATTGGGAAAAAGATCATAGAGTAAAATGCATATATATGGTAAAATAATAAAAAAAAATCGAAAACATAATTGCTTAGAAATAAAATTAAAAAATGAAATCATCGAAACATGACAAAAACAAATACATAGTCTTGGAAAGCTTCTACGTTATTAATAAATTGTACCTAAAAGGCATTTGTTTGAACTAAAAGGTTAGATGAATGAATAAACAATTAGTATAAAACAAGTATTAGCTTTTAGTCACTAAAAGTAAGTTTAGTGTGAACAAACAGACCATATGGACACTTCAAAAGGCAATTAGTACAGTACATTTAATGTTCATTGATATTATTGTCAGATATTATTATAAAATAATAACAATTAAAATTAAAATATGTAATTAAGGCAAAACACAACGTTGATATTTGAATGATATGGGTGTGTTGTTTTTTTTGTATCCGTTGGCTTTTTTACGGTGATTAAAAGCTATTGAAGGCATAATGAAAAACCAATTGTCATGTTTGTGTAAACGTTGGAAGATATAAATGCTTTTTATTTGAGTCCAACGTCTTTTATATATATATATCATTGTTGGGAAGATAAAAAGTGTGGAGGATATATATATATATAGGAGATGTGTGTTATGAGATGTAAGATGATGAAGTATTTCGATCTAAAAAATATTATATTTAGATATGTAATTTTATATATTTTGAAAGAAAAAATATGTGGGAGTGGGAGTCTTATTTATCATCTTAGTGCAAATGTAATAGATCAAAAAGGCGACTACTTGGTTATTGTATCCTGGAGGTAACGCATCTGTGTACCCACTGCACCAGATGATATGACTAAATCAACCCGTGGGAGGCGTGAATTATCTTAAAGAAAACGATATATCCGTGTCTCAGCCCAGTACCACGCTTTTTTGTTTACTAACAATTTTTCTATATTTAGTTGTTTCTCTTATTTTCAGGTAGCAACTCCAAAAATTTTAAGGTAATTCATATCTCAATAGAAATTGCTACTAAAAATGAGAATGATGTTGATGTCTTCGTGACCGAAAATATAAATGGGATTCTACAAAAGGTACACGTACTCTTGTTTTATTTACATAAAGTTGGTTTATGAGAATATTTAAAATAATGCTAATGCTATATATGCGAAATCTCATCCTATATAATTTTGGTGTTGAAAAGTCCTTTGTGACTATATTGTTTAAAGTATATATGATGGCCGATGAATATGAGTATTACTAGACAAGTTTACTATTGGTTCATGGACTTATCTAAAGAACAAATGCAATTTGTTAATACTTTGTGAGATGTGTGAATCAATTTAATTGAAATAGATGTCCAATGCTTGCACATGGTATACTATCATGTGGCACAGTGATATACTATTTTTAGGTCTTTTAGTAATTGTGAACATTTGTGTAGAATTACTAATAATAATTTTGTTAAGCTATTACGTGGGAAAAAATGGCATTTTTTCAAATTTTTTTTGTTAAAAAGGCATTTTTCAAATTAATTTAATCTTTTGGTTCTTTGTGTGAGAGTATATGGATTTCATATGCTTGTAAATTATTTATTTGTGTCAGAAGTGTTTATAAAAAATCAATATGTATATGAAATTTTATATAGGTAGAGACTCATGGTAGTAACATTTGAAAGCTATTGTTATATTTGTGGATTAGTGTTATCTGTTTTTACGAAAATTGAAATATAAGAAACTGTGTCGATAAAAGAAAAATATTATTTCCAGGATTTTATTATTTTAATGGCCCATATTCTAAGTTTGTATATGTGTATGTTAAAAATGTTTGTATATGTGTTAATAAAAAAATGATGGTGAGAGTTTCGGAAAAATAGTTAACTAATGTGGCTAATGTTTTTATCTTGGTGAAAGTAAATTATTTATAAATTGAAGAAATAGTGGGGTCAAGGAAGTTTGACGAAGTATCATATAATTGATTTATGTGTGTTAAAAAATGTATTTAAATTCAGAAATATTTTGGTAAATTTTTGTGTCATGAGTTAATTGAGAATTAGCTTGTTAAGAGTTTGAATATTATATGCGGGCTGATACATCACTATCTAGGCGTACGCCACTTCGGCCTTCGCACTAGGCCTCTCCTCCTCCCCAAACTCTTTGGGACGCCCCTGAACTAGTCACGTGTCCCTCCGTGCACTTCGGGGCACAGCCTGCACTTTCCCACGATTGCCTTGCCCCGCAATTCTCGGTCTCCACCACACTCGCTGGTGGAGATCGTGGATCACGACATGGTGGGCCCCGCGCGCTACCCCTCCTTTTCAGCCTGCTCTATAAATAACACTCAACCCAACCGTTTCTAGGTTAGCTACTTTCTCCATCTCAAAATTTTCTTGCTCTCATCTCACTCATACACTAACTTGAGCGTCGGAGTATTCTTCGCAAGACACCCGTGTGAAGTCTTTGCAAGTACTTTGTCACTCAAGCATCGCTCCAGCAGCCCACTTCTTGAACTAGGTAAGTTTGTCCTTATTATAGTTTATCACGGGCGATTTATTAATTTTAATTTTTGGTACAAGCTCAGCTTTGTTATATGAAATATTAAATTTGTTTTGTGAGAATTTTAGTATTAAAATTTTGGTGAAGAAAATGCTATTAGTTGGCATGGATTGGAGAAGCTAAGCTTGAAGCTTTAGCATCAACTAGAAAAAAGGCTAGTAAGAGACATATAAAAATTAAGTCCTTTGTGAAAAAAAATAAATTCCATTTAATATATTGTGGTAGTACTTTGAATTTTGAGATAAGTACTAATATTATTGTGGTAAATCCAAACTCATAAAAATGAAATAATGTTGTGTTATAAGATATTTTCTCTATAGTGGTACCACATTTGTATGACATTTATAAAGTCAAGTGAAAAATATTGCAGGACTGCTTACAATAACTTGATTTAAAATGAGTTTGGAATACATCGAGGGGGATTAATGTTTTTAAGCCCATAGAACTATAAGCAACCTATGAGGAAACTCTACCTTGTGATTAGAGATCCTAAAAACTTGGTTCAAAGGGAAATACAAATCATAGAGTGGTTGGTTGGTAAGTACACAAATTTTGTACACATCCCTAAGGTGTATGTGCATTTTCCTGCAATAAAAATGAGATTGAGTTTTAGAAATTCTTAATGAAAGTTGTAGCTCTATGAGAGTGGAGTGTCACAATTGCAGGAGCACTCTTGACAGAATTCATCTATTGAATGTGGGAGTGAGGCCGCTCCTAGGAGAATATTCAAGACGTATTCTCTAAACAAATTCAATAACAGGATACGCGCACGGCCGCATAACGTGCGGGCTAGGGCTCATAAATTGCATCTGGATTATTATGTGCAATATATGTATCTTGTCTCCCCTAAACAGTTCAAGGCGAATACCACTATTGGCTCTGGATCAAGATATGTATTTTTGCTAAGTATAGATTCAAGGCAATCTAGCTATCTATATTACGGATAATAATCTATCTCTATCCAAGTATATAAAATAAATTAAATAAAAAATGTTATATAGTTTTTTATAATAATAAGTGGGGGATTGTTGGATATTATTATAAAATAATAATAATTAAAATTAAAACATGTAATTAAGGCAAAACACAACGTTGATATTTGTATAATATGGGTGTGTTGTTTTTTTTGTATCCGTTGGCTTTTTTATGGTGATTAATGTTGAAGATTGTGCCCTAGGGCCAATCATTTTATAGATATGTTGTGAACATATCAATTAATTTATGGAGATAAATTAATGGTTATCATATTATTAGCATGTTTACTATGATAACAATCCGTGATTAATTATGAGATAATTAATCTAAACCGTCCCTGGTCGCTCATTGAGGTGGGAACTTGAACTGAACTAAGACCAGCATGACCTCGGTGCATGAGATGCACGCACTAGATGCTGGGACGAGAGTCATGGTGCAATTACGTAAGGTGGTTACGAGTTGCTGGACTGACCCGGAGAGTCCTGCATGGGTTTAGTCATCAGCTTGCCTCTCCTGTACACCTGTCACGACGCCTTAGACCTGAGGTCATCATTATTCCGGCGTTGCAGTTGTCAGACTTTGGCTTAGTCTAACGCTGCCCGTAACAGGGTAGTCATAAGGGCTAAGTACGGGTTTGGTTGATTGCCGTGCTGAGGAATGTGGACTGACCAAAATTGGGATTTTGTTCCCCATTAAATTGGGAGATATCTTACTGGGCCCCTCGATGAGTCTGTCCAGGAAATGCATGGCCATGCTAGATATTGGGACTTACTCAAGGAGATCGAGAAAGTAAAGGTTTGGATCATGGGTGACTTTCCCGTGCCTGGTCCATGACCAAGATATCGCAGAACAATAGGGTCGGTGCCATGGAGGTACTAAGGTTAAGTCGGTTTTGGTAAAAACCGATAACTCACGGTTTTTGGGTAGTTGTGATGGCTTGCTAGAGTCCGCTCACAGCTTGTAGGTCATGAGATGCCCTACTGCCAACTTCACGTGGGGCCTGCTGGGTCACACACGAGCAGGAACAGGACACCGTTCAAAAGGGACACGAATTAGGGTTAATTCGTGGGTCACTCCGGTGGCACGATTTAAGACAAAGAGGAAATGTCTGGGACATTATGTCTTGTCTTAATTGATCTACAGTTGTGAAGTATTTAAATTTGTGAGACAAATTTAAATATAATAATTGTTAAATAATTAATTTGGATTAATTATTTACAATTAAAATATTAAGGAAAAATAATTCAGATAAGGTTCCTAAAAGTTAGGAAATTATTGAATTATAAAATTCCCTAATATTGGCATGAGGGTGGCGCCTCTTTTGAGATATTTAGGTTAATAAAATTGTTTTATTAATTTAAATAATAATTTGAATTCAAAAGATTTGATAGAGATATCAAAAGATTTGAATTCAAAAGAGGATCTTTGGTGAGTCATGCTTTCTTAAGAGTTAAGGAAGGTTTTTGATTTATAAAATTCCAAAGAAATTTTAGAGGCATATGGCACATCTTAGGTGGGTCCCATGGGAGATTTGATCTCTCATTTTGATTCTCTAAGATTATGATTTGAATTTAAATTTAATATTATGGTAATATTATAATTTAAAATTCAATTCATGAAAGCCATTATTATTATAATTTAGAATTATAATAATGCTCTAAAAATAATTATAAAAACCCTAGGGCTAGGCGCCTAGGTCAAGCCACCATGAGAGAATTCATTTGTGCAATTTTCATCCTCCTAGTTGAGAGAGATAGAAAATTCGCCTCCTTCAAAAACCCTAGCTTCCAAGTGAGGAAAAATTTGGTTCTCAAGAGTTGAGAGGGGAAAATCGAGTTGGCCTAAGAGTTAGGCAATTCGATTTGTGGTTGCCAAATTAGGGTTTGTGAGAGAAGGAAAAACAAGAAGAGTTCTTGTGGGGAATTCTCATGCGCCACCTTTTGGAGTTTGAATCAAGAAGGAGTTCTTGAGTTCAAACACACTGTAGATTGGTCCCTAGTTCTTTTGGAGAAAAGAACTGAAGGCTAGCACCTTGGTGCCCGAAGAAACTGTTCGTGTGGATTACTGGCAGAGGGAGAACACTGGGAGTGGGCTCCTTGGACACGCCTTGTACAACCAGAGGATTGAAACTCGTGAGGTATACCACTATCTATAAAAGTTTTAAATTCTACTAGCGGACCCGTTCGGGAATTTTGGGACCTAGCGTGTTTTATTTTTAATTTTATTTTGCTTCCGCTGCGTTAGGCGCCTACAATTCCCAACAGTGGTATCAGAGCCACGCTAGTTCTAGGATTTAAAACTGTTTATGTGTACATGTGATGTATGATATGTGTGTTTACCGCTTTCAATCACGTTTTTGGTTTTACAAAAATCCACCGAACTCTTTTCTTAAAAATTCAATCTATAGAAAAAGGTGCAAATTATATGTATGAGATACATATAAGTCGATTGGATCGACAAGAAAATTTTTCTTGGTAATCTAGGCCAAAATCGAAATTCCTCTATAATTATAATTAAAAGTGTTTTAATTATAATAATTATAAAGGTGGCTGAAAATTATTAAAATTTGGAATTTTAAAATTTTTGGGGGTCAATATTTATAAATTCTTGAATGTGATTCATGGTATTTATAATTATTGACAAAAGGCCTAATCTCAAGAAAATGGCATGTTAAAATTGCACAAACCTAAAGTAAACACAATTTTAAAAGAGTTTTAATTTTTGTGTTTGTTACCATGTTTGACAATAATTATATGAAGTGTTCATATTTATATTGTGCGGTGTTGGATATGGCTCTAGGAGGTTTATTTCGGTAAATACGGCCTGCGTGTCGTCTCCCACTACTCTGGATGTAAAATTTAAAAATCTGTTTATACCTCAATGTAACTGGGGTTTATTCACGTGTAATTTTTATTTTTCCTTTTAGAAAGGTTCTCTCATTGGCTTGGGAGAACTCTAGGGTAGATGGGCCATATCTAAACACGGTGTTTTTATTATGCATTTAGTTGTATGTGATGCGCTAGATGTATGTTTAGGGTACGAATTTTAACATGCTAATTATATATATCGCGCTACCACGTATACGATACGAGCGTGGGATTTTGTATGAGATACAAAATCCGGGCACATGTTTATATGTATGAGATCCATGGGGTAATAAACATGTTGCATGACTCGTTTAATTTTAAAAGGAGTTTTAAAATTAAACTATAAATCAGAACAATTTTAATAAATAAAAATAATTCAAACCCTTTTAGAAAATTTAAGTAATTAATGCCATCGCTAAAACGCCCTGCCAAAATCTTGTTCATCATAGAGCGGTGATCGCCTCCGCGACACGTATCTGTCTTGACCTTGAGGAAGCACGGGTGAATGGGATTTTCAACACGATGCCTGTTGAAATCTTGGTACCTTTGAATGCGGTGATCGCCTCCGCGACATGTATTGCAGTTGGGCCTTGATGATATGGGGGTTGGCCTTGGGCCTCATTGTCTTGAACTTAGCCATTCACATGTTTTACCGAGTGACATAATGGGGTTATCAAAACGGTTTTGGACCTCAAGGCATTAGATGGGATAAACATGCCATAAGTATCATGAGATGATACAGTCCCATAAGGATCTAAGAGTCACATGAGATGTGATTGGTAAGGAGTTACCTACCTAAATAACCAAAGGGTGCATGATCTCCTCCGCGACGGTAAACTTTAGTGAAATATGGGTCTTAGCCACCAATAATAAATTTCACTGGGTTTTATAAAATGGTGGAAGTATTTTTCTGCTAAATAAACTTTTCATATCTTAATTGTAGAATCACTGGCAACAAATAATAGTTCATCACTATCACTGCGATCTGTCCTTGAGAAGGACAAGTTGTCTAGGACGAAATTCCTTAACTGGTATCGTAATTGAGAAATGTTCTCAACCCAACGATGGAAGCTGCTGACTTCCTAGATTGGTTTTGTAATTTGAGATTTATTCTCACCCAACCAAGGAAATTTTATGTCCTAGAGATCCCTCCCCTGAAGAGCATGCCAAGGACGCTCCAAGAGCATAGTGAATTGCTTGGAGAAGCACTTCAATGACTCTGTGGACGTTACTTGCCTTGATGCTAGCCACAATAGTTCAAGAGTTGAACACGGGGATATTGTTAGCTGTAGAGATGGTCACACATCTCATGGAAACGTTCCAAAATCAGGGAGAAAGGGAAGGGCAAAGGAAAGAGGAAAGGAGACGCCGAGTTTGGTGAGACCAAGCCAGCGGCTAAGCCTGACCCACTACCTGCCAAGAAGGCAAGGCTTTTAAAGGATGCAATTTGCCATTTAAGAAATTGCAAAATGCATTGGGAAGATCAAAAGAATAAAAGGAGATGAGATCTCTACTTCTGGTATCTTCGTTATAGACGTTCACTTGTCTACTATAACCGCTTGTGTATTAGATACAGCATGTGGTTTTCACATTTGATGTGAAGGGTCTTAGAGACAGTAGAAAGATGGACAGAAGCGAGATGGACCTACGAGTGGGCAATAGAGCAAGGGTTGCTGCTGTTGTTGTAGGAACATGCGAGCTTGTTTTGCCCTCTGGGCTTAACTTATTGTTATCATGAACCTTCTTTAAGTTTAAACAATGCTTCTCTTTCTTATGAGATAA
>QANZ01018280.1:9431-27377 GCA_003254925.1 Chamaecrista fasciculata
AGTTATGGGACCAAAATTGCAACAAAAAAAGTTATGGGACCAAAATGAAACCTTTGTCATAGTTATGGGACCAAAAGTGCACTTAAGCCAAACTTTTAATAAAGGAATCAAAAA
Organism: Chamaecrista fasciculata; assembly: GCA_003254925.1. NCBI lineage: Eukaryota > Viridiplantae > Streptophyta > Magnoliopsida > Fabales > Fabaceae > Chamaecrista > Chamaecrista fasciculata. The sequence continues at coordinate 9,546 of QANZ01018280.1, forward strand.
AAGATAAAAAGGGGATTAGTTTACCTTCCAAGGTTTGGTAAAATATGCTGTCAAAATTTCATATTCATCTCTGGGGAGTTTTTCACTCTACTCTTATAGTATATAGTATACATATTCCTAAATGAATATATTTCACGGGGTAAAAGTACTTATTTCGTCCCTAAACTTTACATCAATTGTTAATTTCGTCTCCAATCTTTCACATTTTTGTCAATTTTATTCTTTGACTAACTTTTTTTAATAAATTAATTACCGATTGCATCCTATTTTTTAATATGAGTTAGGTTTTTTCTATCAATTTTATATTATATATCATTAGTCACATAGATTCTGTCGTTACTATTTGGCTAAAGTAAGAGTAAATGATGAAATTGACCAAAATGTGAAAGATTGGGAACGAAATTGACAACAAAAAAAGATTGAAAACAATATTAACCACGGATGTAAAGTTTGGGGACGAAGAGTACTTTTGCCTATTTTAGTATGATCCTTTGTATTTGACAATTTGAGAGATCTAATACTCTTAAAGTTAATTTTGTTATTTTTTTTCCCTAAAATTGGCATGATATTTTTTTTTTTAAAAAAAGAACTAGTCATTTTTTATAATAATTCTAATTCTGAAAAAATATTAAATTTAATTTCTAAAATATTAAAATAAATCGTTTAATCTTTAAAATAATCAAATTGTATACTTGTTAAAATAAATGGTTTACTCTTATATATGGAAGATTCAGGAATCAACTGATATTTATGGAAGATTCAGAACATGTTTGCATTTAAAAAAAAAAACATGAGAGATTTTTATTCCAAGTTAATCATATTAGAATTATACATTGACCTACAAACTAAAAAATTAATCAGATATGGCTTTTTCCTCCCCTTATACTATAACTAGCATATTGTGATTTAGATTTATTTTGATATTAGTGCCATATTTCTTATCCAATCTCAAGTGAATCAGCCCTTGTTTGGAATGAGCTGTGGAGGAAAAACAGAGGAAACTGAAAAGAGAAAGAGAACCATATGAATAGTGAAGGCTACAATTAAAGCTTCAAGCATAAGCAACATGTAGGAGCGAATGGGCATAATGTTCTTTTACTTATGAGAATTTTGTTCATGTTGTTGAGGATTGCTAGTGTATGCCATATAAAGGCAAATTATTAGATTTAATTATTCCAAAGTGAATAACATGATCCATATATGCTTGAATTCAGTATATGGATGGATAAAAGGGATTGAATGGAAGTTGCATAACAATATTAATTATAGATTTAGAATCATAGACAGTGAAATGATTGAAGCTGAAGGAAACATTATGCCGAGATTAATGATGGCATCAAAATTTCAATGAACTATATATTACTATACCATTGACATCAAAGAAATTAAGGTCAAAAGACATGGCAATCTCAAACACAAGAAATGCTATACTAGACACTACTTTTTGTTCCTCCGTTCTTAGCTAATTAGGCGCTAGCCATTAATGAACTCATTCTCTGAATCTGCAAACAGACAATTCAAGGAGGTACACATAAAGCAGGGAAATCACACAACTAGGTACAATTTTTACATCCTAGCCCAAAAAAAAAACAAAGAAACAGATTCAATTAAAAGGTTAAAAAAATATTCATCTAATACATAGGTTCTATCCAAGTTGCCACTAATGGCTCCTTTGTACGGTAGAAGCTCTCCACAATAGTGCCTTTACCATCATCATCAGCATGAAATTTTCTTGTCTCCAAAGAATAAAACACCATGCTATTCTCATGAAATCTTGGAAAGTAAATCCTATTCTCTGTACCCTTAATGCTTGCTTCTTTGGAAATACATGAAGATGGAGAAACATAAATCACATAGTTTCCTAAACTCTTCACTTTCTCCCAAGACAATGTAATAAAATTGAAGCTAAAGACTTTTAGCCACTTCCCCATTTGACTCACAAATATTGAGATAAGTTTTCCATCACATTCTACCAAGAAGTTGTCTTGAAAGTAATTGGAAAATGCTTTAGGTTCTGGAAGAACAACCCAACTAAGATGCTTGACATTCTCCTCCATGTCATTTTCCACTTCTTCAAACTCTAGAAATGACAAATTCCCTTCTCGTCCTAAAAGATAAAAGTATCCTTTGTAAAACAAAGGACTATTATTACTTAACCAAAATGACTCATCATCCTCTAAGTTGTCACTTAGCCATTGCTTATCTTTTCCCATGGCAGAAACTAGGACACAAAGTTCAGAAGTAGAATCTGTGGGAGGAAAGGCATAACACCCCACAATTTTACAATCAGACAAAGTTGGCAAGGATGAGAAAGCCATGACACATGAAACAGCAAGTTCATGTGTAGGTGTATCTGCTAATTTGATGATTTCTTCAGTAAATGGATTGAAGAATGAGATTGAGGCTTTTTGATCACACATTAGCAACCAACCGTTTCTTGAATAACGCACTACGCTTCCCTTTAGTGATTCAGGAAGATTCATCATAAAACTAGTGCCATGAACATGATCAATGAACTTTAAAGCAGTCATGTTGGTTGTAGGAAGCAAAAGCCATAATGATGATGATGAAATACAGGTTTTAAACTTTTGTAAAGCTTGCTTTCTCTTAAGCTTGGGGACTATAAACTGAAAATCCCGACATGCAGCACGAAAATTCAAATAATCAAATAAGTTTAAATAATATGTAATTTCCATTAGAATTACTGGTGGAAGATCAGACAAAGTTGTTTCTCGTGTTTGAATTTTGACTATGGTATTATCTTCTTTTACATCAACGTCTTCTTCACTGTTGCATAACCTAAACAACAAAATGAAATATAAATGATTATAATATATATAAAAATTAGTATCCAAACAATGACAAATATATATACATATATATTCTTGAGAATTAGATAATAAAATTCGTATTATTATTCTTCTAAAAAAACGTTTAAATAAGAGAAAATATTCCTAATCAAGTTAGGAATCCTAAACCTAATTTAAAATGATAATAACTAAAGATATCTAATATAATCCTATTTGATAAGATAATGATAATATAATTTAAATTCTAATTTAAAATATAATAATAAGATAATTCTAGATTTCTCAACATATATATACCTGACATGATGAGACACCAAAATTTTTGGATAACTGCACATTGGTGGTAAATTAGGACATGGCAAATTAATTGATAGACAACCATGGTTGAAAGAGTACAGGCTTTTAGTATTTGGAAGAGTAAAATATAGAGAATCAGCTTCTATCATTCCTTTACCAATTGCAGAACACCAAGAATCACCTAACGCATTAATGAAAATAGCTCGACTCATCAAACTATTAGCTTTCTCCCAAATCATTGTATCAAAATCTAACTTGAAGACACTCACTTCAACAACAACAACTTGCTTATAATTAATCTTTGGCTCCACATATCCAATGTACACATAAAGTAGCTCCCCACGATTCACCAAAAAAAAAAGTAGCTCCCCACGATTTACCACAAAAAAAAATAGCTCCCCACGACATTCAATGAGTTTATTCATAAAGGTAACCGTAAGTGAGAGCCCCACTTTATTGAACGTATTTCTCCTTGGCAGTCGACATAACTTCTAAGTACTTAGATGGTAATTGTGTTTGTCGACGTGGAGTGTGACAAGTATCTCATCTCCTTGAAACGGAAAAGAATACAAGTTTCCATTGTAGGAAACACCCATGGAGGGGGCCATGTGGGTGCTTTCCAAAATCACCATAAGGAATCTCAACCCAATAACGCTTATTATTATGTCGTTGATGTGCAAGATGTATACAAAAGAGAGAAGGATGAAGAGTATCATCTACAAATAGCAACACCATTGAATCAGGATCCTCATTAGGCGGTGATGACAGAAAATAATGTGTTACTTTGTAGGTGGACTTCAAGAACAGAGGAGGTAAGTGGATCAATGATGATGTATTGTTAGATTCTTCATGATCATGAGAGATAATTGTGGGGTTCCAAAAAGACAAGTGTATGTGTGTGCCATTATTATTAATATTATTTTGGTGGGAGAGAAGGAACCAACCATAAGAATGAGCTACAATGTGAGAATCAGCACTCAAAGTAGGGATTCTCTTGCGGTAGATTAATGTGTGAGGATGAGACAGAGAGCAGAAAATTTGATCTTTCATGTAACGACCGTATGTGTATACAAGCCATGGGCATGGCTCTGAAGGCATATTTCTCTCTTGAGACATAACAATAATTCAAACTGTTATGAACAAGCTAAGGGAATATGCAAAACGAAAAGAACGAGTTACCAACAAGTGTATGGTGTAGTGGTTGGCGAGCTACACCCTAGGTGAGAGGACTAGGTTCGATTTCTAAAGTCGATATTGTTAGGAGGGCACGACCGTTTCGTAGTCTGAATGGGATTAGTCTTGACTTATACCGTTACACGGATAGGTGGGAAACCCATAACATTACCTAAAAAAAAAAGAAAAGAAAAAGTTAGAAACCCCCACAATTTGTTTGATATATATGGGATTTAAATTCTAATATTTTATCTTTCAAAATTTAAATAAGATATTTCTAAAAATATTTGGTGTTAGGTTATTCATTTTTATTTTTATAATTAAGATTTAAGATTTTTATTATCTTCAGATTTTATTTTAAAATTTTATGACTTAGAAAATTAAGGAATTTATTATTTGTAATCTTGTGTCAATCAATTCTGGAGTCATGAATAAAATTATGCATATCATTTTCAAACTTTTGAAACTTTAATTTCATTCTCACTCTCAAATTTTATTTTCTGGAATCCCTTTTAGAAAAATCAACAATATATAGTTATGATATACAATCTTCAAATATGTCAATTTTGAATAAATTCGTATCTTCATTATACTATTACTCGGTATATATGTAAAATTGTAATACAATATTTTTTTTTGTATATTTAGTTTAATATTTCTTTTGTAAAATTTTTGTTGATACACCGGTATTCTTCATTAACAGGCGAAAGAATAGATTGCTCTTTTATAAATTTTGAATTCGTATTAAATAATCCTTCAATGGGTCATTTTGATCTTAAAAATATGGCATAATATTATTTTTTATGTTTTAAAATATTCAAATTAATTTTAAATGTTCATAAAAATTTCATTTTGATTTTAAATTTTTGAGTATGATCATATTTAATTTCTCTCATTTTTAGTTCGAACGTGGGAGTGTTTAGTGGTTCGGGCCAATCCGTCAAAACTAACACAACCCACAGGTTTGGATTAGTTTGATTTGGACTGGCGTGTTGGTTTGAGTTGGGTTGCAGGTTTTAGAATTCTGAACCCACTCAACCCAACCCAACCCGCAAGCTCGCCATTTTATTTATTTTTATTCTTTAATTTTAATAAATATATATAAATAATAGTTAATATAATTATATAATATATATGACTTCCGAACTATTTTTTCCTCTCAGCTTTAACGTTACATTAGTAACTTCACTCTTAATTAATCAAGTTTAACTTGTATACACCAACTTCAACTTCTTTAGATGAGTATATATGACATTCAATCGTATTATTAATTCATAAATCATGATAATGAGACATTTTTTTCATAAAAATTCAATATAAAAAATTGAAAGATAAAAAAAATTGTAAAGTCAAATATATTTTTGAAAAAAAAAATTGTTTATAAATTGGAATGGGTCAGCCCGCACAACCCAACCCGTTGTTTGGTTTGGTTTGGTTTGGGCTGAAATATTTTTTTTCCCAAAACTCAACCCAAACCAACCCGCTCTCAGAATATTCCAACCCAAACCAATCTGTCCTTAACCCAATCCAATCCAACCCGCAAACACCCCTATTCGAACGTGATAAGTTGAAAACTAGCCATTTTTCTTAAAAAGTACTTGCTATATATAGTTTTCTTATGAATTAATGATATCATTTTTTTTATATAACTAACGAACATACATTTGATTTATTTTAAGAACAACACTGTTTATTTTATTAAGGACCGATTTGTCAATTCCGTAAAATTTCAAGTACTAAACCATTAATTTACCCTCCGAATTCCGTAGCATCGTTGTTTCCTCGCCACGCCGCCTGCCACTCATAGTCTCAGACGCACACTACGCTACCTTGAGATTGAGACGAAATCTAGCTGAAGAAAAGTCTCCCTTACTTTCCTTTCGTTTCGATCTCGTCATCTTCCTCTCTGGGCTGCATCTATCTGAAGCCAACCACACAAATCAATGGCAGACAAACCAAGCCGAGCCCTAGTGTTGTTCGCAGACGGGTTCGCCCGATTCGTCGACCCATCACACATTCATCTTCATTCTCTCGCCTCCAACGCTTTCTGCGGTTTCTTGAGCCTCCCCAACTCTCCTCCCTCAGGTATTTTTTCCACCCTCTTCCTTTCCCTTTTGTATTTCCAGTTATTCATATTCATCATACATCTACAATTCATTCACTTTATAATTGTGATCTAGTAAGTCAATTCACCTTCTGGTTAGGTATCCAAGACATTAGCCATACTTTGCTCGTTTAGTCTTCCAAAACCTGATAGTAAGGAGATCAAAACACCAGCTAGCTATTGAGACTATCTTTCTGAATTGGGTTTATAGCATGTAATCTGATATGTTCAAGTCTGACCTTGTTATCCTTGATTGTTTTGAATTACCCCATTTGAGTCAAAAGAAATATTAGGTGTCCTACGACAAAAGCCAATGGCTTAAGTTTTTATGTCGTATTCCGTATGTTTATGTCAAGTATTACTATATAATGATTGCCAGAGATATATATAAAAGTATAAAACCAATCATAAACCTTCTCACAATTTAAACTTTGGGAGGAATTGGTTCTGACAATGATGTATACAGTTTCCTATGTAGTTACTAGTGCTATCAAACTATTGTGAAACGTGATTTGATGATGCATTATGAGTTAAAACTTAAGTGCCAGCTGTTAGAGCAGGACTTATTCATATCACAGTATTTTTACCCTCCTGCTCGTCTTATTTTTTCCATACCCGTGTGACATTGAGATTCACTTGAATTTAGTTCTCAGAAAGCGAGGATGAGAGGATTGTTAGAGAGTTTGCTGTATTGCTGGATTCATATGAGACTCATTTAACTACGGTGAGATCCATTTGTGCATTTACTCTAGAGAAGCTTGCTTAATGATGAAAATATGAAATATTATTGATGGATTTCTATGCGTTCTTAGAGTATGCAAAACACCAATGAAGATAGTGAGAGGGATTCCACCAAGCACTCCTTACCTGAAAGGTATTTCTCTTTTTCTGTTTCTCTTATTCGTCATTAAATTGATTCATAGAAAAATCAAATAAGCCAAAGTACTTCCTTTAACTTCAGGTTCATGGGGATGAAAGCTGCTTTACTGACAAACAATCCAAGCTTGAAGTCTTTTGGTGCCAAACTTGGCTTCAGTGTATACCAAGTAGATGAATTAGTAAAAGCTCGTAATGCTGATTTACAAGTTAATATTGAGGCCCTTGAACTGCTCAAGTTGCTTGGCTTCCAAGAAGGGAAGGTGATAGACAATAATCACTTTGATATTGTTTTCTTTCACATTGAAGCTGGTGAAAAGGTGAAAACTAATGAGCAGAAAGTGATTGCCGCTGACGTGGAGTATGTTGATGCCCTAGTTGGTGGGATTATGCATCAAGCCCCACCCGGATCTGATATCAGCTCTCGTCTGCACTTGTCTGTTGTCATGAGCTATGGGAGTGTCTTGGAGGATGACGATTCCAAGTTTTCAGTTTCAAAGAGCATTGAGGATAAGAACTCTCATTTTTCAACGCTCTTGCCTTCACAAAGTTACACTATGAAAGGAGAAATTCCTAGGAAGGATGTCAGGTAAAGTAATAAAGGATCTTTGTAATTCTTGCTTTCTCTTGGAATTGTCTTGGATATTCATCTGATTTGCCTGATATAGGCACCATTCTCCAATGTTGATTGCTCAATGGCAGTATGCTGTTACTCGTAAGGATAATGCAGAGAGATTTTCATTTGAAGACTTCAAAGAGGTATAATTTTGAGATACAAGATTCTGTTTTATTACTTCATTTAATGTTATCTCTAATTAGTGATTGTATTTGCTTTGCCTTTGGTGTATGATTCACCTCAAGCCCATCCTCTATTCCTTGTTTCTTATTTATGATATTCTGCATAATACTGCATAATACTGGTTAACCTGATTATATTTGGTTTCAAAGGCATATCTTAGCAAAACTTGTCTCTTGAAGTTTAATTGCTTCCACTTTCCCACGCAGCATGGTGGCAATCTTACAATACCGGCAGAGAGGTTCTTGCATGAGATAGCCTTTAAGCTTTGGAAAGCTCCCAAATATGGAGCATGATTTTCTTGCTTCAGTTTTGATTATTGCTACTAAGATCAGTCTTTTGGCATCCTATTGAATATGCCCAACACAATTGACGTGTTTGATTGTTACTCTACTTTGATCCGTCACGTAATAAAGTTAGTTCTGATGCTTAAATTATAATTATGTCTCTATTGATGGCAAGGATCTTGTGCGAGGTAGCAATTTTGATTTGTAATCTTCTAAAATGATCCATATGTCCATATCCAATGCAAAAATTTTGATTTGTAATCTTCTAAAATGAACCATATGTCCATATCCCTTGTAAAATTCGGAAGATACGAAGGGTCGGAAATGAACAAATTTAATATCAACTGTCTATTGTTTACAACTATATATATTGGTCCATTGGTTGGTATGACAGTTAGTCATGATTTTGCCTTTAAGCCGAATTAACTCACCAATGTCTGAAAAAATAAAGGTTTAATTTTAATCACAGTTTGAAATTTGGATGGGATGATAGTTCTTGTATAGTTTTCAGCATTTGTGCTTTTTTTAAAATGTAGAAAAAGTAATTCGATTAAGGCTTCTCCAGGGCAACAAAGTCAGCAATACAAAAAAGAAAGGCCTCTATTCACACATGACAATCATGGAGGTCGCAAATTTAACAAGTCAATGTGCAGCCTCGTTACAAGTTCTGCTGCACGTCCATTGGACATCAAAGTAATATAAACTATCACCTAGACGTCTAATGTCATCCAAAATAACCACATAAGGGGAGGGATCAATAGTTTTCTGCATTTGTTCTTGATTTAGAAACATAATCATTTTAAGTCCATCAAATTGCTGATGAAAAACTTAAGACACATTATAGTCATATAAACAACTATTTAATCAAGATCTAACATCAAATGAAGTACACAATGATTATCATATGTGTCATTTAAGCAACTATTTAATCAAGATCAAAGTATTTCCCTTGTATTCTTGAAGAAATATGAAAATGATAGTAACCCAAGCAAGAACGACCACCCAACCATGAGAATGCCCAAGGAAACAACCACCTTCAATTCAAGGGTGCATCTAGTACTCACATAGATTTTTTACAAGGTAAGCACCTAAAAGAAACCACCCTAACAAAAGTAGAGAGAATGATAGTAACCCAAGCAAGAACGACCACCCAACCATGAGAATGCCCAAGGAAACAACCAAAGCAAAAGGCAAAAAAGCCTTCAAAATTGAGGTAAAATCCACCCAATGACCCTTGAATAATATCAAGGCCCCTACATTGATCATGTTCCAACTCATAGACCCACCATAAGACAGCCGATTCAGACAGTTGGCAACAAATGAGTGGCTGTTGCATGTGAAAAGGTTGTAAGTCTTATTCTCAAAATGCCGCATGCTTGCTCGTAAGGCATCATCCCATGTTATCGCAGCTCCATTCTCAGAATGTGTATCCATTTTTGCATGTATGTGCAGATAGGTTTGGTGGAAAGCAACACTGTTAATTCCACAATAAGATTGTCAAACAAAAGTTCAAACGGTTTTAAATCTTGCATGTAAGTGCAGATATGTATGGTGGAAAGCCACAGATTTGGATCCAAATGCAATATTTTGTGGTTTTTGTGCGGATTAAAGAGAGATAAGAGATAGAAAGAGAAAATGTGAGTCCCGTACACTATTATTTTGAGGTCCAGTCTTTCTCTCTCTACCTCATCCTGTCTCTCTTAAATTACAAAAATTGTGTTAAATATCACACTTTTAGAGGATTCAAATTCGAAAGGCAAAAACACTGTTAATTTCACAAGAAGATTGTCAAACAAGAGTTCAAACTTTCAAACGGTTTTTTAAGAGCAAGAGGGAGGAGAAAGCTTGTAGAAATGTATTCAATGGAAAAATATATGCCAACACAAAACCAAGGTAGAATCAGAGCACCAAGCAAAGGACTAAAAAGGGTGTAGAATTCATCTTCCAAGCTTCAATATACGACAGTAAAATCCTACACTTTCAGATTAATATGGGATGCGTCCCGTAGCTTTTGACTTCCAAAGAGACCTCTATCTGTGAATGAAACTATTTCAGGGACTTGAATATTATTGCCAAAATTTTAGTTCAATCAATTATTTTTCTTAAACATCAATATTTCACCTTATCTCCAAAATGCATGTGAATGAAATCATAAACTACATCCCAAAGCATGAAGTATCCACAATCAGGGAAGAGAGGGGAAATGTGAGAAACAGTACCTCACTACGATCAAGTTGCAAGTATCTTGCTACTGCACCAAATGCAAAATCATCGACATTCACAATATTAGATCCTGAAAAATCTAAAACAGACCCATCCTCCCTGCAAATCCCAATATGACCAATGAATGGTGCTAACCACGAGACAACAGGAAGTGGAGTCCAGACTAAACAACATGGAAACTTTGCCGCCTTGGGATCAATGGGATCTAGAGGCCACAGCTCATGCTGGGCTCTTAGCATTGAACTAGAATGTTCAATGTCATAATTTGCATTTATCTCCATTATAAAAGTGAGCAGCACAGCATTCAGCTTTGCTCAAGTTTCTGTTTGGAAGCATCACGGAGTCAAACTACAGCTCCAGACATTCCAACCCTGTTCAGTACAGTATAAAGAATTAAATATAGAGTTAATTTATTAGAATATTATAAGACGTGTTCTGCAATGACGTAATTTATAATACATACTCCTAATTTAGAACAAGGGGGAGAAACAGACCCATAAAAGAAAGGGTCTGTGTTAAAACAAAGCTTTAGAGTATATGACTACAGTAATGAGTCCAGTTGAGCTGAAATGTTCAGATTGTACATCAATCTGAAAATCTGTTTGTGCTTATTCAATTCAAAGCAGGAACCAACTAGCCACTTCAAAATTGTTGTATCGACAAAACAGATAAGTTTCTTCTAATTGATTCACTTTCCTTTCAAGACAATCGTAATCAGCAAAAGAATGTAAGAAAACGTTAAATGATCTTTTTATGGGACTAACCAATCCACAGATCAATATTGAAAAAACCAGAAACACCCATTGCATCTATCATGCACATGGGAAAGAAAAACATCAGATGTGCCCAGTGTTGAACCAAAGGTTTTGGAAGGAAAATAACTATGTACTAATAATATAAGATCAGACAGTAATGAACTCTGATGCAAAAAAGCAGCAGCTACTGATTAATTACTTAGGGGCCAGAACCGAATTTTTGGCAGGTTATTAATTTTCCTCCGTGCTCCAATCAGGTATATAAATAAGCCCACAAACTAACAACAATCTGTCCTTGGAATTCAACTTAATGCTGCGCTGCCACATTATGGCAATTAGAATCTCATAATTTTGGCCTACATTGCTCAGAAGCAGTATTACCCTTCCAACTAAAATTTACACGATATATACGAGTTTAAATTTCTTTAGCAAGAGGCTATAGGCGTTTTCAAAAAGGATGCCGGACGATCTGGCAACTAGAAGGAAGAGCACCATTAATTTAGGTAAACGGATATTCTAGTGTTCCTATTCCAGACGCCTTAAACACATTGTACATTAGAGACAAACCAGAGCGATACTTCAACTGGAATAACAAGCAGAAACAGAAACAGTCATTATCATTCCTTACCAGGAAAGAAAAAGGTGAAGAAAGTAGAAGACATGCGAACGCAATAGACAAGGACGAAGAAGATCTTGAGATTGTAGGAGACTAGTCGTAGTAAGAGGCGATCCTGATCCAGAAGGAAATGCGACTTCGTTGGAGTTCATTGCTGTGCTGAGAAGTATAAAATAAAGGAAGAACGGTATGGAGGAAGAAGAAAAAAAAAGGTAAAATAGAATCTGTTCAACTTAAAGATTTATTTAATTGGATGAGGGAGAATTATCCGATTTCTGAAAGAAGATGGAATTGTGGGAAAATGGGAAAGGTGCATGAACCCTAAAACGCTTGGTGATATTTTTGTTTTCCATTTGGCAATAAAATTGGAGTGAGGGTTTTAGTCTGGAATATTTATATTATTAAAGCTTACATCACCATCATGATGCTATGTGTGTGATGGACAGCGCATGAAATTTGCTTGACGAATTGGGAGGTGCATGCATCCAATCGTTGCTTTTCTTCCATCCAAATTCAGTCTCCAGTTTTTCTTGCCGTTCCCATGATTAGTAGTATGCTTTTCTCACCAAATATTATTGATTTACTTGAACAGTTGAACGTGATCGACTTGTTTGTACGTGGACATGTCTCCAAACAATTCATCAACTACCAAATTCAGATGTGACGTTTACATTTGATTTTTTATCAGTTCTTTTAAGATTTTTTTTCCAGTCAGTTGTGGCTTGTGACTAAGAACATCAAGGTTTATGAAAAGAAATAAAAAACTATATAACATTATCTGTTATTATTTATTATTTCTCAATCTTTAAAATATAACAATATTACTTTTGTAAAAAAAATTAATTGAAAACAATTTCTTTAACAAAACTTTCTTTATAGTTAAAGAGAATTTATTAGGAAGTGATTGTAACTTTAAATTTTTTTCTAAAATTTTATATAATTAATGTTTTTTTATTATCAATTTTGTCTTTAATATTTTATAGTTTGATCAATTTCATTTTTTTAATTAATTTTTTTAATAAATTAATAACTGATTTTATTGTGTTTTTTAATTCGAATTAAAATTTAAATTATTTTCTATTAATTTTATGTTAATATGTTATTAGCCAAGTAGAATTTATTATTAATATTTAGTTAAAATAAAAGCAAAGTATAAAAGTGACTAAAATATGAAATATTAGAGATAAAATTAATAGCAAAAATATATTGATAACAAAATTAAAAGTTAATATAAGATTTAGAGATGAAAAGGGTCTTTTTGCCTATGATCTATCTTGTGAGAGCTAATTATTTGTAAGGATACTTTTGGATTTTATTTTAGAAGCATAAGGGAACATGTTTGTTGTTTATTTTTAACCAACTTCAACTTTCTGTAGTGTTTACAATGCTACAAGATGCTATGATGGTACAAGAGAATAAAAAATGAGTAAACTTCTAAATTGGTCCCTGGATTATTGACTCGCTGACAGATTGATCCCCTAATATAGGAAATTGACAAATAGGTCCTCGAATTTTTCTAACGAGTCAAATAGGTCCCCGAATTTTTCTAACATTTGTCAAATAGGTCCTTCTGTGCATGTTATTCGGGGACTTATTTGACTAACGTTAGAAAAACTCGGGGACCTATTTGACTCGTTAGAAAAATTTGGGGACCTATTTATCAATTTCCTAAATTTGGGGACCAATCTGTCAGCGAGCCAATAATCCAGGGACCAATTTAGTAGTTTACTCAATAAAAAATATATGTACAGGAAGTATAGGATGTGCTACTTGAATATACATACGGTTTACCCCTTCCCTCCAAATTGATACTATACATGAGGGTCAAATCAAGAGACTTCATCATTGAAGATCAGGTTCACCACAAAAGGCGTCTGGTTCAAATGATTTTGCAGAATCCTCACTGTAAACTCCAGGTATAACTCTAACTCCAGCTTCCTTGGATGATATGCTATTTTGGTCTCCATCAATGGTAGCTAGGATAAAAGCAAATACAAACAAAGATGTCCCCAGACTGACCAAAGTAAGTTTCAATCTGCTCAGAACAGGCTTGACCTTTATCATACACAGAATATGCTCAGTAAGTTTCCATTTGTGAAAGAGAAGAATAATTTATCATGTCTACAAGAGATATACACTAATAAAACAGCAGAAATGGAAGTATATTTTCACAATGCATGTCTCTTCAAGTTAATACGTTTTCCAGGGTTCAGAGAAAAACATAATATGAATGTACCAGGTGATCATTGAGGAACCAAAACTCCAGATGAGACTGCAAACTAAGCATTTGCATGAATTAATGCTCAATGCACCACCACATACATTGCAGACCCCTTATCTCGTCACTACCTAATTTCTTTAACTCAAGAACACTTATTGACAGGAAGTTACAAATCTTACTTGAATAGATTCTGTCATTTAATTGCTGCCAACCAACATATAGAGTTGCATTTTGGAAGTAAAGTGGCATATTTATTTTTTAAAAAAGAAAACTGCCAAAAAATAACTGCAGAAGATCTAAATGTTACAGTCACGTGGAATGGAAAGCATTATATGCATGATAACCATCCAATATCTACAATTTTGTTCTATTCAATTTTGAATGTGCTGTAAAAATCTATTAGTTCTCTATGACGTCCTGTTGTTATAAGACAAAATACACATTCTTCTGCAGCTTTAAATTGTAAATAATTCCTCAATCTTGATCAAGCAATATTATTTTCCATAATAGGCAATGAGTATAAATTATGATAGTGATTCTTTCTAACTATAAACCACTAGAAACATACTCCAAATCCTGACAAACATGAACACACACAGTCGGGCCATAGGAAAGCAAAAACAGACAAATGTTACTCGGTTCATGAATAAGTACCAGTTTCCAGAAAGAAAAAAAAAAGTTTTGCACAACAGCCTGCAGTGATTTTATATAACAACTTACAGAGAATGATCCCAGGAGACGGTCACGAGCCAAAACTTCAGCAGTCTTCACCCATATCTGTTGAGAAGAACAAATTAAGGCTTCATACCACAAGTCAAATAAAGAGCCAGTATTTACAGCCCTTAATATTTCCATAGTAACAGCATTACAACATTGATAGTTTGATACTACCTTTTTTGAAAGAAAAGAAAAGGGGAAATAAAAAAAAGAGCAAACACGGCAGTAGCATTTGCATATCTGACTAGCATACATGGCAACGGCAGACTCATCATGGTAACTTTACCATTCTTGAAGATGTAGAAAAGACCTCAGTAATACAGCTTTTACAAAGCGTAGATTTTATAATTACTACCAATGCTGAACAATGCATTTTCCTTCAAGTTACTATCCATACACTCATATTTGCAGTTTTTGGAACTATTTCAAGGAACACCTTATCGCTCTTCTCATAGTTTGAGTGTATAACTATACCTCATGAGTTAGCCGTAGCACCCCTATAGTACATGAGAAAGATTGCATTGGAAAAGCAAATAGTAACGTTTTTCACCATGCTTTCTTCATTATTGAAACCAGAACCTTCCAAACAATCAATTAACATAGACAGAGGCATTGAATTCTGCTTCATCAAGATGTTATAAAATGTACCTGGCCATCATACCACCCGGTCTCCTCATCTGCCAAACAAAGAGATATTATCAGAGAAGCCATAAGTTTAACCCATAATCTCAAACCTAATCGAGGCCATTTATTCTTTCAATCTTCCATGTCAACTGGCAATAATTGAAAAGACAAAGATACAGAAAAGAAGAAAGAATATATACATTCAACGGTGGCACTGAGCAAGCGATTGCCGACATAAGCCCAACCTAGATACATTCTGACGACGGCGAGAATGACGGCGAAGACGCCACTAGAAGCAGCACATAAGATCCGCTTCAAGGGCTCCGATTCGGCGCCGACAGAGCCGAACCAGGAGACTGGGAGTCCGATGAAGAGAGCGAAAGAAGCACCGGTGACGAAGAGGCGAGAGGCGTATTCAACGATATCAGCAGATGCCCATGAAAAGGGGAAGGAGGTGGAAAGGGATTGGTATTCGTTTATTGGCTGTTGATCTTGTGGGACAGGACACTCTGTCTCCGATGGGCTGTTGTTACTACTTCCGTTTCTGGAAGCTGAGAATCTGGGAATCGAAAATTTCTTGTGATGAGAACGAAGATGGAGTCGCTGATTTGTGAACGGAATAGGTGATACTGGTAGTAGCGGCAGGGATTTCGATATGAAGTTGAATATGGGTGTTGAAGGAGAAGAAGAAGATGATCTTGGAGTTGGGGTTATGCGGAAGTTTGAGGCTATTGCCGTCATCGTCACAGCTTCTTTCGCTCCAACGCCAAATATCCAGAATTGTTGCTGTATAAACTTTCATAATTTGTTTATCTCTGTACTTTATTAATTTAGGTCTAAATTATGTTTTTTTTTTTAAAAAAAAAAAAACGTATCAAGCTTTTTTTATACCAAACGACAATCAGTAGATACATTTTATTTTTGAACTGAAGTCAGATACATCATTTGTCAATAAGATTGTGAAAATTTGTGACAATAATATCTTATAAATGGCATTACTCTCCTACCTTAAATATCCTCTATTTACTTTTTAATTACCTACTAACACGAGCATTTTTCACTGATCACAATGTGAACACTTAGGCTATGTTTGGGAGTTTTAGTGAAGATAGAGAGGAGAGGACATTAATGGACACTAATAAAGTAGAGATGAGAGGATATTAATAGACTTAGTAGATATGTTGTTTGGGAGTTTTTAATGAGGAAAGGAATGGACACTTGTTAATCTTGTTTGGAAATTATTAGTAATGAAATGGAATGGGGTGGACACATGTTATTTTTTATTAGTATAAGGATATAATTGTCATTAAAAAATTATAAAACTGTCCCCTCCTTCCTTGGTACCGCAATTTGGGGTGCCAGCAAAAATTGAATTTTGGGGTGCCAAGTGTCCCTCTTTATCCACTCTACTCTCCCCTAAAAAAACTTCCAAACATAATTTTTTTACCTTTTGTCCCTTCCTCTTCTCTCTATTCCCCCGTTGACACCCCATCCAAACATACCCTTAAGGGTGTGTTTGAATGGGGTGTCAAGGGGAGAATGGAGAGGAGTGGAAGGGACAAAAAATTAAAAATTGTTGTTTTGATGTTTTTTGAGGGAGGAGAGGAATGGAGAAGGGGTGCCTCCAAAGCACCCCTTGGCACCCCAAAATCTAATTTTTGCTGGCCCCCAAAATTGGGGGTGCCAAGGATGGAGAGGACAACTTTTAAAATTTTAAGGCAATTATACCCCATGATTTTATTAATATTATTGATCTTTCTAAACCCTAATATTATTGAATACAAATTCAGGGACCAAAATGTATAAAATTATTTCAAATATTATTAATTTATGACAAGATTATCATGTGTCCATTCCTGTCCTCACTAAAAACTCCCAAACAACATATCTACTCACTCCATTAATATCCTTTCCACTCCACTCTATTAGTGTCCATTAATGTCTTCTCTTCTCCATCCTCACTAAAACTCCCAAACATAGCCTAAGCTTGTATTCACTATTTCACAAGAGATTAAAATTTTCTGCGAAACTCGAGCCATTGATTAAAATGTAGAAATCTGTGTTGAGGCCCCTAAAAGCAAGATAATAGGAAATACAAGCATACCATCAAAATGGGATTACAAGGTATATAACCTCTCAAGCAAAACTGAAGCAGAGCAAATATGCAGAATATACAAATGCCTTTTCATTTTTGCTTTTCTTTAATTTTCTGTCTACATTTCCACATGAACCTGCAGAGATCATATGTTTACAATTCCAAATGAGACCTCTACATACAAATTACAATGACCAACTTTGTGGTGTTTTATTTTCCTTTTTTTTTTTTTTTTTTT
>QANZ01018280.1:27395-62944 GCA_003254925.1 Chamaecrista fasciculata
TTTTCCTTTTTTTTTTTTTTTTTGTCACCTTTTTGTCTGTTTCTTTCTTCTTATCCCCTCTTCCCCCAAGGGGATTCTCCTTCAATTGTACCTAATCTAACTAACTCATACATGATAAAACCTCCATCGCACTTGGATTCGGAATTTTTGTACTGATGGCTGTGTCTGGCCCCCACTTTGAATGAGCCTACACTTCCCAGTTCAGCCTATTTTCTTACATG
This sequence comes from Chamaecrista fasciculata, assembly GCA_003254925.1. NCBI lineage: Eukaryota > Viridiplantae > Streptophyta > Magnoliopsida > Fabales > Fabaceae > Chamaecrista > Chamaecrista fasciculata. The sequence goes on from QANZ01018280.1 coordinate 27,617, forward strand.
TAAATAGGTAAAAATCTTAGTTGCTCTGGCTCTTTGAACCCAGCAAGAACCATTAACATATTATTACAAAAGCTCTGCCAAAGTGCAGCTTCATCTCAATGCGTCTGGTTTGTTCTTCCAACAACCAGACGTTGAAGATGGCGGAGACGAGACATGAGCTGCGAGAATGATGGCCGCAGGTGTGGCTCCCTACATTGCACAAGTAACCTCAATTTAATCAAACAAGCAGAATAAAATATCAGTCAGTCAATATGAATATAAATCCAAATATTGCCCCAAATTAATACATCGGTACTTAATTATCAAAATCTTAATTTGGGAAAGAAAAGGAAGACAAACACTTCAATAATTAGTAATTACACTAGTGAAACCCTACCCTCTTTAATATAAATTATTTCAAAGGTTCAGCTTAATGTATTATGAACCTCCTGGCTACCATTCTGATGTCATGAAAGAAAGGGAGACCGTGGATGCTACCAGCCTACCACTATAAGAAACAAAGATATTTTTACTTTGTTCATTTATCATGTAATTTTAATTTGAAATTTACTGTTTCAAATTGGGAATATGAGGTTATATCCAGTTTACATATCAGTAGCTTAAGATTTAATTAGAATTCCACTAGTTTTACCATTATCATGAGTATTATTAAGATCAGAAGAAAATGTTTACGTTCTGATGAATAAGCATACCCATCTGTACCTGAGCCAAAACTTAGTAATCAAAAAACATCTGCGGTAGACTAGCACTTACAATTGCCAACAATCACGTATGATTTGTGCTACTGCTGGATCAACATCTTCTGGAATTTCGAGCCGTCTATTTTGAAATCCGACAGCTCCAACAACCTGCATTGGGTTCAGCCCTTTCCACGGGATCCTTGTGGTAGCTAACTCCCACAAAATCACTCCAAAACTATATACATCACACCTGCAACCATCAAATTCAGCTGTGAAATCCTGCATATAAACAAACATTTCCATGAAGGAACACAATCAAAAGCACAACTAGCTTACTTCTCATTAGCTGGTTCATTTCTCAAGACTTCTGGTGCCATCCACTCAGGCTGCAGTCAGATAGTAACTTAGGTTTATTTTCTTCAAAATTTATATTTTCAAAAAAGAAAGCATTGCTACTTGTAATTTGGGTCAGAGTTACATCAACTAGAACCGTAGTCACAAAAATTAATTAAAAATCCTTTATTTATCAAGACTTACCGTTCCAGCAGTAGATTTTGAAGACAAATAAGTATGGTGCTTCATGCGTGACAATCCAAAATCACATACCTGTTAATAGACAAACAAGATATTTGATAACGGCAAATAACTAGAGGAAGGAAAAAAAAAGACCAAGACAATTCATCTATTTTTAACAGAATAAAGGTCCCTTAGGACATAGTGATGCAAAGAAGAGGCAAGTTTTATATTTTTATCAATCATTTATTAGGATGAAAATGGTAAAGTAATTACTATACAAAATGATATTAAGTCGTTGTTTACTATAAATGCCTATGACTATCAAGAGCCAATACCTCTAGCTAGAGAGGCACTGTTGCATGCTGGATACACCAAACACAATGTCTCGCTATGCCAAGAAAATTGTAGTATCAATATTAAAAATGCTAAAAATTTCATATTGGGCATTAGTCTAAGACTCTAAGGCCATATTAAACAATAAGTTGAAGTTGAACATGTGGCAAGCAAGGCACAGAAAATTCTCATATACATCTGTTGGAGAATATTTAACCATTCCAACATTCATAAAGGTCATTAAATTCATGTTTTTATGAGATGTTTTGTGTTACGCAGCATGTGTTCATTTAACTAACTCGATTGAGATTAGGGAACCTTTATTCATATGTTGGCTGAATAATTCTGGTTTACATTTTATAACTTTTACTATAATATACCTATGGCATGTCATGTACTAAAATTTACAGTATACTTTTCAGTCATGTCATATGTATATGATAGCTTACAATTGAATATTCTGTTAAAAACAAGGGGTTCATCAGTAAAGTTCTACTGCCATGTTCCAGAGACAATCATTTTATATTTGTTTGATTTATCCATCGTCACTACAATTATGTTGAATAAATTTGTTAATGATGGGAACTGGGAAGGAAACATATCCACCAAAGTTAATGGTATTTCATAACTAATTGATTGAGCAGCCCGTAGACCACCGAAAAACGAATATTTATTATTTGACCCATATCCTGACAAAAGAAGTCCAATGGAACAGTCATCCCTCATTTTATACCTCTGGTAAACTCCTTTGCATGCAAGCATTATTCTCCCATAGTTTTAACTCAGTCTTTGCATTATGAAGTAAATTACCCAGGCAAATGATTCAGTGAAAGTACCTTAACAATCCAATGTTTGTCAACAAGAAGATTTGGAGACTTTAAATCTCGATGGACAATGGGAGGATGGCTTGTGTGCAAGTAATTCATTCCCTTGGCCTGGTAGGGTACAGTAAAAATTTTCACATATATATATACACACACACATAGATAGATAAGATAGATATAGGTGAGGATAAGTTAATTTTTGTCAATTCATACCACATCAAAAGCCATGCGCAACCGCCTCTTCTCATCAAGTTGAAAATTGGGACGATGTAATAACCTATATAAACTCCCTCTGTACACCATGTGACAAATACTTTAAGGAACAAAACAATACAGATAAATCAATTAATAAGTTGATTTGGGGGTATACGCTGTGTTGCATGTTGGCAGAAAATTTGAAAGCAATTTCAAAAGTATTATAAGCTATCTAGAAATCAATAAAACTCACTTCACATCATTCAACAAGTTAGGAGACCATAATATGATTTAAAGCATAAAACAAAAATTAACCTAGGAAGAAACTCCGTCAAGATCGAGAAATGTGGGGAACGAGTGATTGCCCCCATGAAGAGCACAACATTAGGATGACGCAGCCTCAACATGATCTCTACCTGAAAAAGCCAATGTATAGTTATAATATGTTTTTCGGCCAGATGTATGAAATAAATTGATTATTTCATCTGTAATGGATGCATCAGTAATATGCATATAAAAATCAGTTGCTCACTTCAGATTTGAACTGAGCCAATGCATCACCAGAGAAATCTTGGTCTAGAAATTTCTTCACAGCAACTTCCTATCATTTCAAAGTATTCATACAAAATTACACAGATCAGTGCAAAAGATTAGCAATAAACAAGTACTATCACAATGGTAACAAGTCCAGTACCATCAGTGCCTCACATAGACATAGACACAAAACTGATTCCGACACTGATGCAAAGTGAATACAGACAGCAAACTCAAAAAAAAGGAAATACCTAATACACCTCCTTTTCTGGATAAAAATCATAGCACATATTCATTTACATATCACTGTCTATGAGCAAATACAGGCCACTACTACAATATACCAAGCCAATTATCACAAATCTGACGGATGTTACAACCGCTGCAACCCCAAAACCAAAACTAAAATAAAAATTTGATTTATTGTAGAAACTATCAAAATCCAGGAATTTTACCATCCAAATTCCAATCATATGGTTGATTTTACAGGCTTCTTTCCAGTTAACAATCCAATGTAAGTTCTCAATTGAAATATTGGTTAACAAAAAAAAAACAATTTATGAATCATTTACAGGTTTAGTCCTTAACTTCTTATACTTTATTAACCCCTTTTACAAGCATATAAGACCAAGTCAAACCTGAAGTTTATCATAAACTCAGAGTCCTCAAAAGCATGCTAGCACTCATTTCATATATATAAATTTTAGCATAAATGATTTTTCTTCACAAAATTCACTCATGAAATTGAGAAATTAGAAGACCATAATCTTGATACGACATGAAACAAAAAATAAGTGACAAATTAGAAGAAAAGCCTATCTACAAATATTATCATGTTGTCTGACCACATCCAATATATTTTTCATGACCAGAGTTTTATGCAGTCATTAAGGACTTTTTTGAAAATATTCAGATTATGAAATTCAAAGAGCTTGCAAAGAAAAGATAAGACAGAAACTGATGGATTGAAGAAGATTGATATGATCCTGGACAAATCCAAGAAGCCCATGCTGACTTATGCTCGCAGGAAAAGGCCCAAGTTTGATGAAGTGCAGCCCAACACAGCCATTGGGCTTCTGCTGGGCTTATCCTCTACAGATTTGTTTCAAGAGTAATGATAAATTGTAGTGGGGTGGTGCTGGTAGCCACGTATTAGTATTTCATTTGTATTTCCTTTTATTAAGTTAGGATAGTGTGCATGTTCTCAGATGTGGCACACGTTCTCTGCATTTTCATTCTAGGTGGTCTTGTTTTTAGGAAGTAGTTGTTAGCTTTCTATCTGTCAAGGAGTGTATCTATAAATACTCCTCATCTCTTGTTAAGGGTACGACATTGAATATATACCAGAATTATTTCCAGCTTTCCAAGTGTGAGATTCTTATACTTGTGGTCTTTATTTTTCTGTCTTGGATCATATCATTTGGTATCAGAGCATGGCTAGGGGACGCTCCTCTGCTTCACACTCTGAACCTACTGATCTTCCACCCATACCACCATCAAACACAACTCCCCCTATAACCCCATCACTACCTATTCCACCACCACCTATACCACATCCACATATACCACCAGCGCCACCTATCCCACCTATACCACCATCCTCATCTATACCACCTCCACCACCCACTCCTAGCAATGAACAATTATCCCAACTAATTGCCAAACTTGCAGCAGATGTGGCTTCCTTGAAAGCCCAATCCAGCGGACCCCATGTAGGAGAGGCAAGCCAAAATCATTCTGACACTCGGGGAAAGGCTATAGATCATAACGAGCACCGACCTCATCCTGGATATGCGCATTGGGGTGACGATTATGACGAAGGAGACCGACCGTGGCTTTCCCGCCACAACACCAAACTACCGTACACCAAGATGGAGTTTCCTAAATTCGAGAACGGCGACCCTCGGGGATGGATAATCAAGGCGGAAAAATACTTTCGGTATTATCAAACCCCGGATGAACTGAAAGTAGATGTCGCATCTATGTATTTAGAAGGGGAGGCCCTTGATTTATTCGCTTGGATGAACACGGAGAGACCATTGATGTATTGGGAGGAACTGGTCAAAGCACTTCAGGAGAATTTCGGTCCCACCGAATTTCAAAATCTGGATGAACACTTATGTGGGGTAAAGCAGACGGGAACTATTCACGAATATCGACAGGAGTTTGCTAAACGAGCATCACGGGTCAGCAACTGGTCGGAGCATAGCCTACTTGGAGTTTTTTTGAATGGCTTAAAGGATGAACTCAAGGCAGATGTGAGGTTGCAAAAACCCCGTACTGTGTACAAAGCTTTAAGTATTGCTTTGCAAATTGAGGCAAAATTCAGCCCAAATAGAGTCACTAAAGGGCCCAATACAAACTCTGGTGGGCGAAATCCATTCCAACAAGGAGGACTCCCCTATAATCAACGGTTGAACCCATCCTGGCGTAGCAGCACCCGCGACGCACCTGATCAGGGCCCAGGACGCAGCAACACCCGCGAAGCACCAGATCAGACCCATGCCAATCGAACTCCATTCCCTTACTCGACGCAATCTTCCCAGTTCAACTCGCGATACAGCAACGAGAACGAGCGTCAATTTCGCCGAGAGAAAGGCCTGTGCTTCCGATGCGGGGAGAAATTCGCGCCGGGTCACCGCTGCAAGACGTCGAGCTTGTCCATCATGGAGATTGCAGATGGCGAAGACGATCCCGACGAATCTGGCGTTGAAGAGGGAGAGAACGAAACGGCCGAAAATTTCGCAGAAATCTCATTACACGCGATTTTCGGCAAATCACAAGCAAGCACGATGAAATTACGAGGAACATTGAAAGATAAGTCTATCTTGATTCTAATTGACAGTGGGTCTACTCATAATTTTGTTGCGGAGTCGTTAGTTGCGGAATTAGAGTTACCGTTTGAGGAAGTTCCGACTTTTGGGGTGCAGATTGGTAACGGTGAGATTGTAAAATGCTATCAAATCTGCCAAAATTTGAAAATTCAATTGCCCGGGCTAGACATAGTCGATGAGTTCTATCCGTTTTCCCTCAAAGGTGCTGACGTGGTTTTGGGGATCAAATGGTTGGCTTCCTTGAACACGATACAGGCCAACTGGAATGACATGTTCCTGATTTTTCGCCTCAATGGGAAACAATATAAATTACAGGGCATTCCACGCAAGGAAAACTCATCCCACGCTGCCTCACTTCAGAGTTTAATAGGCCCTATGGATACCAACTCTTCTCCCGTTCCAGAAAACATACAAGGTATCGTTTCTCACTATGCTTCTGTTTTTGCTGAACCCGACTCTCTACCCCCATACCGTAACCACTGCCATACCATCCCCCTATTACCTGAATCCAAACCCCCAAATATCAGACCATACCGATATCCTCACTCTCAGAAGACAGAGATAGAACGCCAAGTTGAAGAGCTGCTAGATACAGGCTTCATTCGACCCAGTGTGAGCCCTTTTGCCAGTCCAGTCCTGTTAGTCAGAAAGAAGGATAATTCTTGGCGGTTTTGTGTTGACTACCGGGAATTGAACGCTATCACAGTTCCGGATAAGTATCCTATACCCAATATAGATGAGCTTCTTGATGAATTAAATGGTGCTGCCTACTTCTCAAAAATTGATTTGCGCTCCGGTTACCATCAAATACGAGTTCATCCAGATGATATTCACAAGACAGCTTTCAGGACACATTCGGGACATTACGAATTTGTGGTGATGCCCTTCGGCCTCACAAATGCACCGGCAACCTTCCAGGCCACGATGAATGATTTGTTCAGGCCATTCTTGCGTAAATGTGTTCTGGTGTTCTTCGATGATATCCTCATTTACAGCAAGACCTTGCAGCAACATGAGGAACATCTCCAGGTGATTCTACAAATTCTCTCTGCTAACTCTTATTATGCTAACCCAAAGAAATGTTCGTTTGGGCAGTCTAGCATACACTTTTTAGGGCACCAAATTTCGCATGAAGGGGTGAGTGTGGATAACGAGAAGGTGGCTGCAGTGCTGAATTGGCCACAACCAAAATCAGTGAAAGAACTACGTGGCTTCCTTGGGCTCACGGGATATTACCGGCGATTTGTACAAAATTATGGGATCATTGCCCGACCATTGACAGACCTCACCAAGAAGGATGCATTCCAGTGGAACCCACTAGCAGAAGCGGCTTTCCAGCAACTCAAAAAGATACTCACCACAGTCCCAGTGCTGCGATTACCAAATTTCTCCTTGCCATTCACAATCGAATGTGATGCATCTGGTGCTGGAGTTGGCGCCATCCTCCTCCAAAACGAGCATCCGGTGGCATATTACAGTAAGGGTTTTTCTTTTTCTAACCGTTACAAGTCCACGTATGAACGTGAACTGCTGGCTCTTGTCTTAGCAATTCAAAAATGGCGTCATTATCTGTTGGGTACGAAATTTGTTGTACGAACTGACCATGGCAGCCTGAAGTACCTCCTAGACCAACGGGTGACTACCCCATCGCAGCAGAGACTCATTTTGAAGTTGCTCCCCTTCGACTTCTCCATCACCTATAAGCCGGGTAAAGAAAACACAGGTGCTGATGCTCTCTCTCGCCTCCCACACACGAATGAACTTTTATCTATGGTAATCCCCATTCCAATTGACTTTGTGGGATTTGAGGAGGCTCTCCTTCAGGATCCGTACACTAAGGGGCTTGTTGAACTGCTCAAGGATAATCCCACCGCCTCTGCTCCGTATACCCTGGTTGACGGGAAGTTGTTCTACAATAATCGTCTGGTGATTCCAAACTCCGGTCCCCTTAGGCAGAAGTTGCTCGAAGAATCCCACTCCTCATTGATCGGGGGTCATGGAGGGTTTCTCAAAACCTTGAAGAGATTGAGTGCTACAGTTTTCTGGCCCCACATGAAGCGTGATGTGCGCACCTTCGTCCAGCAGTGCATGACGTGCCAGCAAACAAAATATCAGACTTTGGCTCCAGCAGGATTGCTTCACCCTCTCCCTATTCCTCAACAGGTATGGGAGGACATCTCTATGGACTTTATTGTAGGGCTGCCTAAATCTAGCTGTTATGATGCCATTCTTGTGGTTGTGGATCGCCTCAGTAAATATTGTCATTTGATCCCTCTCTGCCATCCTTATTCTGCCCACACAATAGCTGCCAAATTTTGTAAGGAGATCATTCGCTTACATGGGTTCCCGAAAACCATTACTACTGACCGTGATGCGTTGTTCCTTAGCTCTTTCTGGCAGGAGTTGTTTCGTATCAGTGGGACTCAGCTGTGTATGAGCACTGCCTATCACCCACAAACGGATGGCCAAACGGAAGTCATGAATCGTTGCTTGGAGGACTATTTACGCTGTTTTGCACATGAGCAGCCTAAATCATGGAGTCAGTATCTTTGCTGGGCAGAATACTCATACAACACTAGCTTCCATACTTCAGCAGGCACAACTCCCTTCAAAATCGTGTATGGAAGAGACCCACCGTCTCTCCATCCCTTTGTTAAAGGCGAAACTAACATTTCAGCGTTGGAGGAGCACTTGTTAGAACGGGACGCTATGCTGGAAATTATTAGAGGCAATCTACTCAAAGCCCAGCAACGCATGAAGTCTCAAGCCGATAAACACAGGAGGAGTTTACAGTTCCAGACTGGAGATATGGTTCTGCTGCGCATCCAGCCTTACAGGCAGCGCTCATTGGCCAAAAAGAGGTATGAAAAACTGTCACCACGATTTTTTGGCCCTTACAAAATACTCCGTCAGGTTGGGCAGGTCGCTTATGAGTTGGAACTACCTGCGGGATGTAAAGTACATCCAATCTTTCATGTATCTCTCCTTAGAAAAGCTGAGGGGCCTTGTGCTGCTGTGTCACCACCTCCCTTGCCTCTTACTGCTGATTGGGAGCTCCAGTTGCAGCCAGCTGCTGTGTTAGCACACCGCTGGTCACATTCTTCCGGGAAATCAGTTTTGGAACTCTTGATTCACTGGCAGGACCGTCCCTCTACGGAGGACAGTTGGGAGGAATATGACTTGATTTTAGATCAATTCCCTCAATTTCGCCTTGAGGACAAGGCGATTTTTCAAGGGGAGGGTACTGATATGATCCTGGACAAATCCAAGAAGCCCATGCTGACTTATGCTCGCAGGAAAAGGCCCAAGTTTGATGAAGTGCAGCCCAACACAGCCATTGGGCTTCTGCTGGGCTTATCCTCTACAGATTTGTTTCAAGAGTAATGATAAATTGTAGTGGGGTGGTGCTGGTAGCCACGTATTAGTATTTCATTTGTATTTCCTTTTATTAAGTTAGGATAGTGTGCATGTTCTCAGATGTGGCACACGTTCTCTGCATTTTCATTCTAGGTGGTCTTGTTTTTAGGAAGTAGTTGTTAGCTTTCTATCTGTCAAGGAGTGTATCTATAAATACTCCTCATCTCTTGTTAAGGGTACGACATTGAATATATACCAGAATTATTTCCAGCTTTCCAAGTGTGAGATTCTTATACTTGTGGTCTTTATTTTTCTGTCTTGGATCATATCAAAGATGAAGAAAGACAAAGGAGGAAGAGATACTTACCGTGCCTTTCAAGTCTGCGTGGTAAACCTCACCATAAGAACCTACAATTTTGTGTGAAGTTAAAGAAGTAAGATTACAGCATTAGAGGAGGAAAAAGAAGCATATCACTTACTGGAAACTATTAAACTTTTATAGAAGAAATCTTAAATTCAAACTGTAACTAATCCATGCAAGACCAGATAATGACACTATTATAAGCCATAAATAAGTTTCCACTTATCTTATTAGAAATAATGTAGGCTTTAGGCATGAGTTCATAATCTATATAAGTAACATCATTATGTTTTTAGGGTAACTATATAAATAAAAGTTGAAAAATCACATTTAAGGCAGCGGAAGATATGGCATAACACTAGTATATACTAATGAGAAATCTTACCAATACCAATACGCTCACCAACATGAAGATCCTCCCACTGAATTTCCCATTCTGCCCCCTCCCCAAGAACTGCGTTAACTTTCTCACTTTTACCATATAAAGTACGATCTCTATTAGCTGTTACATTTAGTTGCATTGCAGAATCTTTATCCAGTTGATTGTTATCAACAGCCCCTCCAACCTTATTAGCTAGACCATTATCATCATCATCCTCATCATCATCGACAAAGTTTAACCCAATCTGTCTTTTGCAGGACACAGCTGCCTTCAGCAAGGGCGGCTCAAGAAATTGCTCTTTATTCATTTGAAGAGGATTGGCAAGTATACTACCTGCAACTTGGGCATCAACTTGCTCCCCTTGAGAGGGTTTGAAAGACTTCTCATAGCCTGATAGCAACCTATCTGGATCTGCCTGAATAGAATATTCAACAATTTTCCTATTCACCTGAGGAAATTTTTCAGTTACCTTATCTTGACCTGCATCTTGTGTATTTATATGTGAAAAGAGATCAGGAGGAGGTAGTGCACCACTCTCTAATAGAACCGTGTGTAATTTTTGAGCAAATTCTGGATTTTTTGCTGCACTGAGGACATACTTAGAGACATTTTTAACCTGCATCTTTTCTGCAGGTGATGCTTTTGTATATGAGGGGCTTTCATGTGATTTATGCAGTGATTGAAGAAGATTCCCTAAATCATGTTCAAACCTCTCTGTTTGATTTATCCCAGCACAATTCCCTTCATCTGGTTTTGTCTGACTGCCAACGTTTAATAAATCTTCTGACTGGGTATTGCCCACTGTCAGCATTCTGCTTCCATCATCAAGCATCAAATGTGCATTGTTAGGTATTCCCACAACATCTGCACACTCCCTAATGGGAAAACTGTAGTTTTGAAGCTGACTGCTGGGTACTTCAGCAGGAATAAGTGCACCAGGAGCACCCATCAAATCGATAATGTATTCACTGCATCAGATGAACAAATAAATAACAGCACTAAGCCACTAACAATTGTTCAAGTGTAGATGCGAGACCAGTAAAGCTGTTTTGATCAGAAGGTGTGTGCCTAACATGGTAGGAGCAGAATGACAAAAAATCTAAGAAGACGGTCTGTCACTCCTTGACTATAAAGGAAAGTTTAAATAGAGCAACCAATAAACATTAGCGCATCCAAATAGACAGAATTTGCTATTTATGTACTACAAAAATATATCCAACAGTTTGCAATAAATAATTTATCTCAGACTAAATCGCATTCATCAGTCAATATAAGGGTGCTATGTCCATGGCTCAGATGTTATGTTCTTATGAACTGCTTAAAGAAGAACCAATAATCCAATATCTCCTTCTCAAAGGAGAATCAATCTTTTGCATGGCAACGAGACTACAAAACTAAAGAACATGAGATAAAATTTATTTAAGAAGCCCTGTCTCTTGTCCACCATGATGATGAAGTTTGATATAAGGTTTCCAATTAAATAGAATAACTTTAAATTGGCATCACTAAGACTTGTGGCGGGATAGTAGGAAATAAGATCCTATGAAAAGAAAAATTACCTTCCATCATCAGCTTTAATAAAATTCACAGCCCCATCATCAGTTCCAGTGTAATAACTCCCTTTGACCAGCATACAAGGAACATTAATTCTATCAGCAAGTACCTAAGCACCAGAAGAATGAAATGATTAGCTTCAGATGAAATATTTGCTGAATTGTCAAATACACGGTATAACCAATGTCAAAATTGAGGGTAACCTGATAGTACATGTTAATGTTTTCTATAAATTGCTTACTTAATAAAGGGCCAGAAAAATAGATTCTACCCCTCTGGTTAAAAGATAATCATCACCATCTCCAGAGATAATAATCATATAATCATTTTACTCGTAGCTTGTCAATTCTCAGATAAACATGTCAAATGGACCATGACGCTCCATAGTGAATAAATGCATTCCAAATACGATGGAATGATGATTTTTGAAAAAACACATAAAAGAAGCTTACACAAGTGTGTCAATTTGGAAAGCCCTTTAAATGAGATATTAAATGGAATTTACAACCTTAAAGAGTAGGGCTCTGTGACGTGAAAGTCCAACATCAAGACAGCCAAGGGGAAGAACAATGGTACTTAAAGATTTTCTTAACTGGAAGCTCCTCATGGTCCACCTTTTCAACATGTCATCAGCATCATCCACTGGCCCACCCATTCTATTTACAACAAGCTCAGCAAGTTTCTGAAGTAAGCCACTTAAGTTTAGTCCTTGTTCACGAAGGTAACAGTCCTTAGACAATTTACAGGCTTTTTTCTCTAGTTGCTTGAGCTCACTATCAACTAAACGGTTCACCAAAATCACTTCACAATCAAGATTTTCTGATATAGAAGTAGTCTTCAGATCCACCAATAATGGCATCTTTCCTCGGTCAACTAAATTTGAGGTGATGCCGTAAACATCATAAAATCCGTCCATCACTTTCTCTTCAAAATCGATAACATTGTAGTTCTGCCGGTGATCAATTAAAAAGTAGTTACAAAAAACATCAATATGATTAACCATGTTAAATGTATAGACATAGCAATATACTTAAGTTGATTGGACTTCAAAGAGGAACAAAAATTTAAAAAAAAAAAAAAAAGATTTTGTTGCATCTGTTGTTCAATATAACTCTCATTGAAAATTATGAACATGATAATGCGCGGCTACCAAATTTCATTTATCATTAAATACTAAAAGTATAGTTCCTAGTACCTACATTATCGGGAGAAAAACAAATCCACCATGAGACAATAAAAATTCCCAATATAGAGCAGGACAATCCTATTATTAGCATCAGGGCAACACATATATTAGGCCAATCAATACCACCCAAATAAGAAATGGCAATAGCCCTAATTCCCACTCTAATGCAGTGATATTGGAGGACACAATAATCGCAACCAAAGGCATCATGCCGAATCAATTATATATGAAAAACAGAAATACCCAATAACGAAGCGATTGAAACTGCACGAGAGCTTCGGTGTCAGAAACAGAAGCTTCACACCCGAGGCTCATCTGCTTGGCGGCATCGATCTGAGCAGAATCGGGGTCCTTACGCACATCGGGATCGGAAGCGCTAATTGCTAAAGCCAACTGCATCTGAAACTCCTCCTCCATAAGACCGAAATCAACACCCTTGTCTCCTCCACCAACACCAGCGGCGGCGGCGGCACCATCAATAGCCCTCCGATCAGCAATCGCCGATTCAGTTGGAGCGACGGTGGCCATTGCCGGCGTCGGCGACGCCAAAGTAGACGGAGATAAAGTGAGATTGGGAGCGGGACTGAGAACTGGACGAGTCTCCGGCAATCTCTGGTGATCATTGAAAGCACCGCCACCGATGTGGAGCTTTCTTAGTAGATGCTTCATTCTGGGCATTGATCATCAAGACGCACAATTTCGCTTTTTCTAAATTGTGAATCCGTTCCTTAGGCTTAACCTACGACCCTACAAACGAAGAAGCATATTCCTTTAAACTTGAGAGTTGAGAGCACACTTCTTCTTCAAGCTTCCACCACTTGAAAGACTTCGATTAACCGCTCACCCACATACAAATACACAACTATTCCTTCCCAATGCGCTTTATACTATAAGTCTATAACCCCTTCTTCCCCTAAAAGCCTAGAAATTAGAATTAGATAGATTGATGAATTTCTGGCTTCTCAATTCTCATGCTTTTTGTCCTCATTGCGCTTTGATGCTTTTGCTTTTCGTGGACTCCATTTAATCTTGACCCTCGACTTGGTTGACCTTTCAAGTTGACGATCGGACGGCTACTAGTGGGCCAGAAATCATGGGCGTTAACTAGTTGGATTGGATAAAATAGTGGTTACCCCCGTTACCGGTTACTTTCTTCTTTTATTTTCAATTGTCTGAAAGTTTGATTTTTTTTTTTTAATTTTTTTAATCTTGTTTCAGTGAATTAAGTATAAATTCACGCACTTTTTCACCTTTTCCAATAGATATTTTTTTTCATAGATATTTTTATTGAAAAAAATATTATTTAAAGTAAATTAAAAATATAAAAAATTGACGTTAATTATGGTGTAAAATTTTTTTAAAAATTGAAAAAATGGCCACATTTTGTTAAAACTTTAAATTTTGTACAAACAACTTATTTTATTTAGATTTACTAAAAATTAATTTTTTAAGTATTTTTCCACTACTAGTTATAATAATAAATAGATTATAACAATTATTATCATAATTTTTTTAAAACTTAAAAGTTTAAGTAGACTTCTGTCATTCTTTTTCTTAAATTTATCTATTTTTTTACAATATTTAAATTCATAAGAATTTTGTATAATTTATCTTGAGACACTAAATATAGATATTTCTTTAAACTAATATTCAGATTTAAAATTATCTTTTTGTAAATAATTAATTCTTTCTATCACATAACATTCAACCTTTCTTGGTAAAAAGATATTATTTTATTACTCATGTATAATTAACTTAATTACAAGCCACCGATTATGTATAGCAGTTCTGTTCAACTTCAACCTTTATTTTTTTTCTCGTTAAAGTGTTGTGGCTTCTGAGTGTTGTTAATGGCTTATGGAAATTACCCCATCTTAGCTGAGGATGCAAATGGTTGTTTGCTTAATGTGTAAGTTTAGATAGATTTTTAAACAATTTTATTTCATGTTTTAAAAATGAGATTTACTTAAAAAATAGATATTTAATGCATGTTGTTTTAGAAAACAGGAAAAAAAATGAATTGTTTTTAAGCATGTTGCAAATGCGAAGTAGCCTTATTAGGGCTATGGCAACCAACCAACCAACCTCATCCATTTTTATATTGTCTGATTCTGATCCAACTATGTCAATAAAATAATTATAGTTAATTATTAATTACATGGAAACCATGTCCTTCAATTCACGAAACGGAAAAGCGCAACGAAATTTCCGGAAAGGAGATAGTTTAATAAAGAGACGAAAGTTCATAGCCTTTCTCTACTTAATGCTATATTGATATGTGACGTAAACGCAAGAATCAACAAAATTGTAATTGGTTTTACATAGACCAGTGAGTTTTCTCTTTTCTGTATATACACCAAGACAAATGTTTATATCATTTTTGAAATTAGTACAGGGTCGTTTTTTTATTATATTTTTTAAAAAAAAGTTAAATAAAAAGTATATTTTTTTTTATCTTTACTTTTCATTATCTACTTTCTTACTATTTTATTTAATAATTTGATTTTATAATATGTCATATATACTTATCTATATCAGTATTAATTACATGATTTTAGGGATTTAACAATTATAGAATTCTAAAATTGTATATAATGCTATAATTATGAGTATAAATAAATCTATTAACCAGTTGAAAAAAGAAAAGCTTGGGGTTTGATTCTCTTCTCTCATTTCACATATTCATTCTTATTCTTTTATTTAAAATAAAATACAGAAATTAATTGAAATATAAAATAAATAGATTCAGGTGCAATTATATATACTGGGATATATAATATAACAATTAAAGCTTCTACAGTTCTACTGTTAATGCTTCTTTCAGAAATTTTATAAAAAAAAATAGAGGAAAAGAGACATCTATTTTCCATGAAATTAACATGGAAGTGAATAATAGATATATTAATCACTCATTTATTTCATAATATAAGAAAAGAGAATTACAACATTTGAAGCAAATTGCAAGGAGCTGTTGTTATTAATGGAACTATATTCCTTTCACCTTCCCTTTCCCTTTCTTCCTTTTCTCCTTAGAATGGGGAGTAGGAAATGGTTTGACAAGTGGGAAAACAAACACATTGTGGTTACAATTAGAAAACTTGAACAGCAGCAACCACGGTAAGAATGAGAAGTTTATGTACAGCAAGAAATAAGAACAGGTGAAAGGAGGATATAAATACCAATTTTAGAGAAAAATAAAGATAGACATGAAAGTAAGTATACAAGACCTACTTAAGAGTGAGTCCCACCAAAATGATGGATCTCACGATATATGTAAGTCTTGCACATTCTGTCTATCTCTTTTTGATGTGTATGGAATTGAGAAGATTCATATTCTTGAATGGGAATACTAGGCAGTGGCAGCTGCTTGTTCGTCAACACCTTGTGATGCCGGAAGTAGAGTGCAGACGAGATTCCGGTCACCATACACATTGTCAATCCGTCCTGATGACACAGCCAACCACATTTTGTTAGGCCATTTATATTAGTCAAACAAAATTATGGAGGCCAAATAGATGGATCCAAAACACTGAGGTCAGAAATTGTGATTCTTTGCTATACATATGATGTCATTGTATATCTTGCGAATTTGAAAAACATCATAGAAGACCATATGCTCATACATATTGACAATTTTTACTAAAATATTTTGTCTGCAGAAAAGCTATCTTATTCTTTTGACACATTGCCGTTTTCCCTACTACATAAGCACAACACTACAACATAATCTAGGTATGAAAGAATCAAGGATGTTATTAGAAATTAGAAACATGGTTAGAGGAATAAGAGGATGAGTACCTGTGGTAGGCCAGAACTTTGCAGTACGAAGCCAGGCGGCTGGATAGGCCGCATATTCCCGAGAGTATGGTTTTGTCCATGCATCTCCCATGAGTACTGACTGTGGGTGGGGAGCTCCCTACACCAAAACAATTTATATAGTCAATCAAAACTGCATCTCCAGGGTTATCTAGTAAGATACTCAAAATGAAAGAAATTATATACATAATTACATATATTCTTTTCTTGTTATATTAACAGTCTCAGCAAATAAAATCATTTACCTTGAGTACATTGTTGTGAATATCAGCTTTTCCATTCTCAATCTCGGCAATCTCTTTCCTAATGAAAATAAGAGCATCACAGAACCTGTCTAGCTCAGCCTGCAATGATATTTTTTGATTAAATTAGACAAACAACTAAAAAAAAATATCCAAGGACTAAGTTTCCTTGAAGATCGTACCTTGCTTTCACTTTCCGTAGGTTCAATCATTAGTGTGCCAGGCACAGGCCATGACATTGTTGGTCCATGAAACCCATAGTCGATAAGGCGCTTTGCAACATCTTCAGGCTCTATCCCAGCAGTATTCTAAGAAACAAATAGCTTCCGTTTAATGATGCCATCAATATAGTTAAAAAAAACAACTTCAAACACCATATTGACCTACCTTAAAGCCTCTTAAGTCAATAATAAACTCATGAGCAACTGTTCCATTGACTCCACGGAAAAGAATGGGGTAATGTTTCTGTAGAAACCAAAGATATAGGTAACAGCAACATTAGCATACAGACAATCAATTCCATGATGCTTTGAAGATTCAAGAAAGAAAGTTTCAGAATCAGAAAGACCCCCCAAAACCCTTGTTGTTTTTCCTCCCCTAGGTTGGACCTTCGTGGCTAGGTGCCATAAAGTTGCAATGGAAAGAAGGCAGAGATTTGATCTATGAGGAAGCACAAACCTCCAAGCGTTTGGCCATGTAGTTTGCATTAAGAATGGCTATCTTCGATGCTTCAGTGAGTCCTTTAGAGCCCATCATGGCTATATAAGTGTATGAGATTGGCAATATGAGTGCAGATCCCCATGGTGCAGCAGAAATTGTACCAAGTGGTTGAGACTTGTCAGGGGCAGGAATACCACCGGTGGGTACCTTCAATGTGGTAATAAATACTTATTATACAGAGAAGACAAATAGATTATTAAACAAAAGTAAGGATCTCAGTTCTATTCATAACTTCTTTCAACCGAGAATATGATTAGAAAATGCAGGCATCTTATACATGATTTCCGCCAACCATAACCAAAATATTTACCACAGGATGAGAAGGTAAAAATGGTGCCAAGTGCTTCTTTACTCCAATAGGACCCATGCCTGGGCCACCGCCTCCATGAGGAATGCAAAATGTTTTATGGAGATTGAGATGGCAAACATCTGCCCCAATCCAACCAGGACTTGTAAGTCCAACCTGTAAACACAAACCATGTGTCAAGAATTAATTCATTAACTGAACTAACTGTCCAGAAATTTTAATTCTGAAGCAACGTGATAAGCAGAGCTGAAGCAGCCAAATATCAAATCTAACTTCAGTAGACAATATGATTAAAGCTTTGGATCAACTCAAACCTCAGTGAAGACCTATTATATTCATAATGACATTAAGACCTATTATCTAGCATCTACCACAGAAATTGTCCCACTTGCTTCTTGGCTCAATACAGAATGCCTGAACATAAGATATTTACAGAAAAACCAACCTGTGCATTCATGTTAGCCCCATCCATATACACTTGGCCGCCATTTTCATGGATAATCTTGCATATCTCATCAACACCTTCTTCGTAAACACCATGGGTTGAAGGATATGTTACCTATAATATAAATCAAAGCCAAATGAATACAAAAAATGTGCATATTCTCGGCAACCCCTCTCCTCCTAATCAGCCGGCATAAATTCTAATACTAGTAAAATTACAATACAGAAAGCATAGGGTACCATTAGTGCAGATAAGTTGTCCTTGTGTTTTTCAGCAGCTGCCCTTAGCTCTTCAATATTGATGTTTCCTTTGGCATCAGTTCCAACTGGAACAATTTTCATTCCACACATAGCAGCACTTGCAGGATTCGTACCATGTGCCGACACAGGTATAATGCAAACATTGCGGTGGTGGTCTCCTCTTGCCTACAGTTTCCAATGGGTATAAGAAGTAAGCATCATACAATTTTCACAATGTTTATTAAGCAAGCGACACAAGAAAAAAAAATTGAATATGGAGCAAGAGATATCACCACAACTGACATTATCTTTACAGGTTAATATATGTCCTAATCTTATTATGTAAATCAGAAAATACTATGATTGCCTTGCAGAACCAAAACAATCATCATTCTTCCCAGTTCCCAATAGTTAATTTTAACAATAAAAGTTAAGAAAACAGGTTTATAGTCATCAAAGTCATCATACGATATGATATGCACGTATAACCATCAGTCCAGCATACTCTCCAGCAGCACCAGCATTAGGTTGCAAAGAGAAGGAGTCAAATCCAGTGATGGTACACAACAGTTTGCCCAAATTTTGGAACATTTCCTGAAATCAAAGTAGCTTGTTGAGACACAGAAAAAGTAGCTGTTTATCTTATATTTTGGGGAACAAAAGCATTTAAGACCATCTCAATTCATCATTGTTATAGTGAACTTTATCTAAACCTTGTAACTACCTGATAACCTTGAGCCTGTTCAGTTGGTGCAAACGGGTGCATGTTAGCAAAGCTTGGCCATGTCACAGGCATCATTTCAGTCGTTGCATTCAGCTTCATTGTACAAGATCCCAGTGGGATCATACTGTGGCATAATGAGAGATCCTTTGACTGTATCCTATGAATGTATCTGAGCAACTCGTGCTCAGTGTGGTACCTAGTTCGCAAATCAAGTTCAGGTAAGACAGAAAAATATAACCATATAGATTAAAATTTTGAGGAAGGGATTTACGAGTTAAAGATGGCATGTGTCAGATAAAGACTTTCCCTAGTTAGTCCGGAAGGAACAGCACTCTCAAAATCTGGTGCAAGAGATGCTGCTGTGAAGGAGACCTGAGAATCAAATAAAAATTTTAGATGGACTTGAAGTGGTCTGTAATGACAAAATCAGAAACCTGAAACAAATATATTAAATCAAACTTACAGGCTTGCCACTAGCAAAAACTTTGAAAAGTTCATCAACATCCTCCAAAGTGGTTGTTTCATCAAAGGAAACAGTGATCTGAAAAGCAACCAAACTCCATAATTTGTAGACCTAAAAATACAACTAATTTATTTGATGCAATAAAAAGCAACACTTACAGTATTTCCATCTACAACTCGCAAATTAATTTCACTTTTACGAGCAGCTTCAGCAATGGCTTGAGCATTGGAAGTCGTGACCTTCACAGTATCAAAGAACGAAAGATTCTGAACTTCCACTGTTCCGAGTTTCTTCAACCCAAGAGCGAATACTCCAGCAAGACCATGAACACGTTGGGCAATGGATTTAAGACCTTGAGGTCCATGATATACGGCATACATAGCAGCCATGTTTGCAAGGAGTGCCTGATCAGAATCAAGCAGGATTAATTAAACCAACCAATTCATATAAATCAGAACATGAAGTAGTTCATTCCAAATAAGAAACTCAGAATGAATGAGTTGGACCAATACTACATACCTGAGCGGTGCAAATGTTACTGGTAGCCTTGTCCCTACGAATGTGCTGCTCCCTAGTCTGCATCGCCATTCGCAAGGCTGTCTTTCCAGAAGAATCCACACTGACTCCAATAATTCTTCCAGGCATCATCCTCTTGTACTCTTGGGATGTGGCCAAAAATGCAGCATGAGGACCTCCATAACCCATAGGAACCCCAAACCTCTGAGCTGAGCCAACAACAATATCAGCCCCAAATTCACCAGGAGGCTTCAACACCGTCAATGCCAAAAGATCCGTGGCCATAACAACCTTCACTCCATGAGCATGAGCTTTTTTAATGAATTCCCCATAATCCAAAACCTCACCCTCAGTTCCCGGATACTGAACAAGCACACCACAAACATCACCCGATTTGTAATCAATATCCTTAAGATCTGCTGTCACCACCTTAAGATCGAAACCATCCGCCCTCGTCTTACAAATATCAATGGTTTGAGGATGACAGTTATTAGCAATCATAAACGTTTTCTTCTTCCCCTTCTGAATATTGTTACACATAGACATTGCCTCGGCGGCGGCGGTTCCTTCATCAAGCAATGAAGCATTTGACATGGGCAAACCAGTTAGATCTGTGATCATGGTCTGAAAATTAAGCAAGGACTCGAGGCGTCCTTGAGCTATCTCAGCCTGATAAGGTGTATACTGGGTATACCAAGCTGGATTTTCCATAATATTACGCAAAATCACAGGTGGTACATGGGTGTTATAGTACCCCATACCAATATACGACTTGAAAACCTTGTTCTTCGACGCTAAGCACTGCATGTGCTCGATCATTTGACTCTCTGTCAAACCATCATCAAACTTACTAAATTTCATCGCATCCAACCGGATCGATTTAGGCACAGTCGCATCGATGAGCGAATCGAGATTATCAAATCCACACGACTGCGCCATTTTGCTCTGCTCATCTGGAGTGGCAGAGTTATGGCGTCGCGGAAATGAATCACTAGGTTTCAGCGCATCAACCGAAATCGATCGAGTTTGGAATCCATCAACATTATTAGATTTGGATCCTCTGCTTCCGAAAGCAGAGGGAGAAAGAGACGATACGTACCTCGAAGATGTGTATGATACGGCGGAAGAAGAAGAAATCAACGACGTTTCATTCTGCCGGTAAGGCTTCGCCGTCGAAAGCAAGCGTTTCAGAATCGCTCGGTTCGCGAGCCGTCTTGCACGTTCCATGAATGAATGAATGTGAAACACGACGTACAGAAATGCAAGGAGATCTTCTTACAGAAACAGAAAACAGAGCAGATGGTATTATTATGTTTTGGTTTGGTAAGCAAAAAGTGGATTCAAAATCAGGATGAATAATTTTTTATGATTTCCATTGAAGTGTGTGAGAGTAGGTATGGTGAAGTGACAATAATATAATGTAATAATCTCTTGACCTATCTATATTATTTTGGATGCATTAAAGATTCAATAATTTTTAGGTATGGCGAAGTGACGATAATATAATCTGTTGGACTATCTATATTAATATAAAATAATTTTGGATGTATTAATCGATAATCGATAATTCACAAAAAAGAAATGGATTGGGAAGAGAATAATAATAGCTCTGTTCTGTAGTGGACAGTGGTGTTTGCTATAATCTCACTGAAAAATTAAAATCATTATTGAAATTTGGACGTTTTATTTAATTTTTGAGTTCTGGTGGGGATAGTGGGGTAGTTGGTGGAATAAGATGTTGTCATGTACACGTGTAAAGTTATCAAATTGACATTAAATTAATAGTTAATAATTTAATTACAATAAATTTTGTCACTTTATTAAGATATTCATTTAAATTAAAAAAATGAATATCACGAGACAAATGAATTCATATTTAAATTATTTTTTATATTTTTAATTTCAGTTTATGAAACATTTTAGAAGATTTATATGGTGGTTGGTGGTAATAAGTGCACATATAGGAAGGATTGAGACAGACTCAATTGATAATATCACTGTCTAGTAGACTTAGAAAACACTATGAGCCCTGGAATTAATGAATGGATGACATTAAAGTTGTAGAGATAGCATTTTTATGGATCAAAATGCTTTACTTTGGCTTTCAAAACTTATAAAGTCTCCAGTCCGTCACTACCTGCGGAAAGAAACAAAACAAAAGTAGCTGTTTGGGAGTTTAGTTCGATTTTTTTAACTTTTTTATTTTGTATTTTACATTAAAACAAAGAAAATATATTTTTGTTTAATTATATTTTTTACTAATGTTTTTTTTTTTCTCTTTTAATAAATGGATCTCGCGTGATGTAATCGACCCATGTGGCTGGTTCTGATCAGTGATCATATTCTAAAATTTTGGGAAATAGGAAGCATCACCATGGGAATGAACAATTTGATTCAGCTTCACTCATCCTTCTCTATGATTTCTCTTCCCTCTGGTCAATTTTGGTATTTGTGGTCCGACAAGTTTTGTGGAAGTGGTTATTAGTTAATTAATTGCTTAATTGAAAAAATTAATATTTATTTGAATTAATATTTTTTAAAAATATAATTATAATTCGATAAATCTAATGTAATTTAAAATTTTATTAGTATTATATTTACTTAATTCTATTTTAGTGCCTGTTTGGGTGAGCATTACTTTTTCATTATCTTTTCATTATCCTCATTTTCATTACATAACTTCATCTACAGTGTTATATGGGTGTTTGTTTTGCAATTATAAAGTCATTACAAAAATATCATTTCATTACAAACTCATTTCATTACATATTTCATATCCAATTACTAACATACCCCTACTCAAATACCTATAATTACCTATACTCTAATACAAATATAAAAAAATTATTTAGCAAAATAGTAATTTTCAATACCCTCATTTATTACACTTAGAACTTTCTCTCTCCACTCATCATTTTTTCTTTTTTCTTCCTCTTTTTCTTATTCACCCCCTCTCTCTCTCACATATATATTTTATAATTATAATATATATTTATATATACATTTCGGCCAAAATAAAATATTTTAACATATATATAATGTGTATATATATTATAATAATATAATGAATTCAATGTGTATATGATTATTTATATTATAATAATATAAATAATCATATTATATTATACTATATATAATTTATAATTTATATTAATTTAAAATAAAATAATTCAACTCATGTTATTTACATTTTAGTCCATGATATAAAATATATAATTCAGACGCCAAAAATATACATTTTGGTCTCTCCTCCAGTATATATATGGGTATACGAGAGAGGCAGATAGTGGAAGAAGAGTGGATGGTGCGATGTGCTCATGCGTGAAGATCAACGGTCATATTATTACCCGCAAAAAGACAAACCGTTTTGATTAATATATAATTTTTGGTCCCACATTTTTTTCGTGGATAACATTTTGGTCCTTCAATTTATTTTTTGGAGGAAAGTTTGCAATATAGAAACCCAATCGTTGATGAATGCAATTTTTTACGGGTCAAGAGATATATTTCACTTTCGTAAGGACCGATTCGTTCAATTTATATAAAATCATAGACCAAATGGTAGGTTTTTAAACATTTTCATGTTATTTACATTTTGGTCATTTCATTTCATTACATAATACTACTCCAACCTTCATTACAAATATTCACATCTGGCACAAATTCCGAAACAATTTCATTACCATTTCATCTCATAACCACCACAACCAAAAAGTCAAAATATTATTTTTTTTATTTCTATCTATTTCCATTATCAATTATCAATTCTACCCCTATACAATTTAAAAAAACCCATATATTTATTTCAACCAACTACAATCATTACATACCCTTTTTCATAATTTCACATCCTATTTTTTTCATTACATCTCAAACTAATCCAAACACCATTTTCATTACATAATTTTCTCATTATCATTTCATTACATAAAATTATCATTTCATTACCTAGTTCTAATCCAAACACACCCTTAGTGATTCTTTCAATGGCACTGTTCTGTATATTTCAATGATGACAATGACTCATTTTTAAAATCAGTTTGGTGAAGTAAATTTGTGCAGATTGAATGATCTATGGCTGACATTAGTAGTCAAAGATTAATCTTTGTCGTACACGTGTATGCTTTCATGTGATCAGAACACTTTCTGATCGTTCAGGAATAAAATTACATGCCCATGCGGGGTGACAAAATTACACGTTATATATAAATATATATATAGCCTTAAGTGCACTTTTGGTCCCATAACTATGACAAAGGTTTCATTTTGGTCCCATAACTTTTTTTGTTGCAATTTTGGTCCCATAACTATGACAAAGGTTTCATTTTGGTCCCATAACTTTTTTTGTTGCAATTTTGGTCTCATAACTTCTCAAAAGGTTCCACCGTTAGTCCCTTGGTGAATTCCATCCATATTTAGCCGTTAAGTATGACGTGACATAGTGACTAGGACCACGATGTGGCAAAATAAGATGAAATGGACTGAAATAGGATCTGCAACATATTAAAACTTATCTATACCCAACCACAATATATACAAAGAGTGGTACTTCCTCTTCCTCGTCAGCCCAACGAGATTTCCTCTTCCTCGTTCCGCTTCCCGATTTGTCGTCGACGCCGCTTTGGTCGTGCGACTTTGGCTAAGGATCCCATCGACTTCGTCGGTGCCTTCTGCTTGAAGTCTCTTCTTCCCCACCAAATTGGTCCCTGTCAGTACCACTCTTTGTATATATGGTGGTTGGGTATAGATAAGTTTTAATATGTTGCATATAGTTCCTATTTCAGTCCACTTCATCTTATTTTGCTACATCATGATCCTAGTTACTATGCCACGTCATACTTAACGGCTAAATATAAATGGAATTCACCAAGGGACTAACGGTAGAACCTTTTGAGAAGTTATGGGACCAAAATTGCAACAAAAAATGTTATGGGACTAAAATGA
Organism: Chamaecrista fasciculata; assembly: GCA_003254925.1. Taxonomy (NCBI): domain Eukaryota; kingdom Viridiplantae; phylum Streptophyta; class Magnoliopsida; order Fabales; family Fabaceae; genus Chamaecrista; species Chamaecrista fasciculata. The sequence goes on from QANZ01018280.1 coordinate 52,789, forward strand.
AACCTTTGTCATTGTTATGGGACCAAAATTGCAACAAAAAAAGTTATGGGACCAAAATGAAACCTTTGTCATAGTTATGGGACCAAAATTGTAACAAAAAAAGTTATGGGACCAAAATGAAACCTTTGTCATAGTTATGGGACCAAAAGTGTACTTAAGCCATATATATATAATTATTAATTATACTGCATGAGTCAACAGAATCCAAAAATTTCTGGTAAGTCTTCACTACAGAAAGTACAGCAGATTGGTCCCCTTCTTTTTTCTGACGTATTTTTTTATTAAATTTTTTCTTTTATAATAAATCTTGTATGTAACATTGTGAATGGTGACTAATTAATTTTTTGACACAATTCTTTTACAAGTAAATGATTGGCTACATAATATTTTAAATATCTAAACGTGAGATTCAAACTTTCATCATTTGAGTAAGGACCAAGTGAATAATCACTAGGCCATTATCATGTAATTTATTAAAAATAATTTTGTTTACTATTCTAGATATGAACCTCTATTTCAATAGAGATTTAAATTTAAGTTGATTATTTTGTGGGAGATTGATTAATTCATTCTACTTTTGTTGGTAGAGATTGGTCCATTTCAAATGTTTCTTTCAAAATAAATAAATAATTTAAATTTTAAATAATTATTGAATTAATAATTTAATTTTAAAATATTAAAATATACGGTTTAATTACTAAAGATTCAAATAATATACATGTTAATCTTTTCATTTGACTAAAAAAATATACCCTTTGATTATTTTTAGAGACCAAAGAAATTATCATATATTTTTAAAAATTAAATTATATATTTTGATCTTTTAATAACAACTTCGATGAGACAAATGAATTATATTAAAAATTTAAAAGTAAGCTCCTCTGTCTTAATTTCAAAAAGTCTAAAATTTACGTCTGATTTTTATTTTGGTTTATAATAAATTATAAGAACTTCTTGTTTTATGTGAGTGTGCATAGTTAAACTTTTACATTAATTTATTTGCGCATAAATTAATTTTTGTACACTTTTGTTACATAGTATTTAAGAAATACGTGAATTTAATCGGAAAGTTTGAAAATTAAGTTCAGATTTAACAATAAAAGATTGTATATACTATATACGTATTAGAGTGTTTGGTTGATCTATGTACGTTTTTGTTTTTCATAGTGATTCATATGATCGTCCTTTCTAAATTTTCCTATCCCAGTAACAGTATATTTGGAAATAGAACTTAATTAGCATGCTTAATCAGAAGTAATAGTCCACATATATAAGTATAAACATATCATGAATAAATCAAAAGTATCATTAAGATAGGAAATTCGAGGAATTTGTTAGTTGATTAATAATTTGAGAGGAAGTTTTTTTTTTAAGTATGATTTTATACATAATTATATATACATATACATATTAAAACAGCTTGGCTGTCACTTTCTCATCAATATCCCATGTGTTATTTATTTCCTCAAATCATACTATTTCTTTTGCTTTCACAAATACTAATATTGACTCATCTTACTTAGATTTCCTTCAGTTTTGTATGGTTGGTTACTTTTTTTGCAACCTCTGATTTGTTTCCTGTTTTGAATAAAAAAAAATGTGTTATTTATTTTTTTCGTAAATATCTCATGTGTTACTATCAACGTCGTTAGTCAATAAAATAAATAATAATTGAGAAAATTAATTATTTGGTATTGAATTTATACTAATTAGTCAATATTCTTAATAATTAAAATATAATATTTATTATTTAAAATATTTCAATTATTAATGATTAGTCTTTAATGATAATTTAATTTCTAAATTTAAATTTATTTTATACTTTTTAGTCTATAAACTTTTATTTATATCTTTGAATCTACGTTAAAATTATTATTTTTATTTGATAAATTTGATGCAGTTGAAATTAATTATTAATTATTGACAATTGTAATAATTTAAAAATTAATTCGTATAGTTTTATATACAAAGTTTGATTATTGAAGGGATATAAATCTAGAGACTAAATAATAAATATTTTATAAAAATATTATAACAATTTTTTATTTCAAATTTAAATATACGATAGATATATATATATTGGTTAAATGGTCATTTTGGTACTAAATTAAATGTATATCTGAATGTTTATTTTGGTCAATTATATTTTTAAATGTTCAAATTGGTCTTAACTGTTGATAAAATGTTTCATTTTGGTCTCAAACTATTGAATATGGCTTGTTTAAAGTTCATACGTGACGAGTTTATATCTGTGTATTGTTCTTAAAGAGTACTTTCTCTACCGTCAACAAACTAAGCCAAATCGGTCTTAAAAGTAAACCGCTCGTTTCATGGTCAAACTAGCAAAATTGATCATATATATTTCTCTTATTTCAATTTCGAATGCGACGAATTCAAAGATACGAATTCCTCTTAACAGTCCTTTGAACTTGAAATGAAAGAGAAGAGAAATATGACCAAACTTTGAACTTGAAATGAAAGAGAAGAAAAATATGATCAAATTCAATAGTTTGAGATTAAAATAAAACATTTTACCAATATTTAGGATCAAAATGAAATTCTTTGCCAAAATCAATAGTTGGCTTAGTGGTGCGCCCCCCTCCCTCCCCCATATTCATTTTACTCCTCTTAAAGGGTTCGAACCCAAGCATCAAATTTTTCCCCTTAGTAATAATCACATACCAAACGGATTTGTGTAAGGGTCTGCTTATGTTTTTTTTGTTGGGCTTTTGATAACATTACTAATTTTCATCTTATGACGTAAAGACTCAATTTATCAATCTCAAATTTATTATCTCTTCATCAACTCATCACTTTTTATTATTTAATATTTTAATCAATTTAAACATAATTATCTCTCCAATCTTATCTCCTTTCCTATTTTTATACGTTGTATAACTTTTTTTCCAACTTATATATTTTATCTTGTAATATTGATGATATACATAGAGAAAAAAATAGGTCAAAATTCTATTTTGATCCCTAATGGTTACCTAAGGTTTTATTTTGGTCCATAATATTTTTTTGTTCTGCTTTGGTTTTTAATGTTTTTTAAAAGTTTTATGGTTGTTCTTAACTATTGAATATGGTTATATCTCTCTCGTAACTCTACTTTCATTGTCTTCGGGTCTAAAACAAGAGAAATATGACCATATTCAATAGTTATAGATCAATTATAAAACTTTTAAGAAATATTAAGGACTAAAATAGAACAAAGAAATATTAAAAATCAAAATAAAACTTTAAATAAAAATATAAGAGACCAAAATAAAATTTTGGCCAAAAAATAATTTGGCCCCCTAACTAAAAATCCTGGCTCCGCCCCTGTTTAAGACCAATTTGAATATTTTAAAACATAATAGATTAAAATAAAAATTAGTATATACATTTAAGACCAAAATAACCCTATATATGTACGCTGTCGGTGAACACAGTGGAGCAGCATGCAATGCATGCCCTTGTTTGAAATTGGATCACCTACCGCGCGCATTTACACGTGTCACTTTAAAAACAAAGGAAAAAATAGTAATTAATAGAATAAACTTTTAATCAAGCTTTTCTTATTTTGACTTCATACGAAAAGAAAGTGAGTGATATTTATTTTCCTCTGTGTAGCCTTATCTTTTCGTTTTGTTTTGCTTTTGTCTTTCCCTTTGATCCAAATAAACGAAAAGAAAGTGAGTGATAATTATTACTTAGTAAGGTGGGATTAGCTTTTAAATTATTTAATGATCATGTTAAATACATAGAAAGGGAAAATCGGATGTCTGATATTAAACTTGTCTGTCTTCCACATTTATGGACTAAATGTAAAGTAAAGTAATTAAACGATGGTTACAAATATGTATATAATCATGAAAATATTATATATATATATATATATATATTATATTCCTGATGATGTTTGATTAGTTTTTATTTAGAGCTATTTTTTTTCCATGAATGGACAAAACACCTAACGCGGGTGTTAGTCCTTATTTTCATATAACCTACTTAAATACACACACTCACTTTCCATCGATGTGGGGCTTGAAACCACCACAAAGGCATGCCCTAAGCACGCGTTTTGTGCTCCCACCTCAGTTACATTTAATGCACACATTTTGTAATGAAATTTATAGGCCAAAATACAGAGACACCCCCTGAGTTTTAGGTTAGGTGCACATAACACTCCTGCGTTTTCAATTTGTGCAAATAAGACCCGAGTTTTCAATTACGTGCAAATAACACTCTTATGTTAAATTTAGCCCAAATCAGGGAGGTATAACAGTAATTTCATAAAAAAATCTAGGCTAAAGTCTTATTTTGGTCCCTCAAGTTTGCTCAAAGTTTCGTCTTGGTCCCTCAAGTTTTTAAAAAGTCTCACCGTTAGTCTCTTTTCAATTTCCATCTAATTTTTCTTTTAAATAAAAGAAAAAATTAGTTTAAATTACTCAAAAATTTTTATTTTTTTGAATTAAGGACCTTTCTTTTTATAATAGGACTAAAGTGTAAGAAAAAATGAATAAAATAGTATTTAAAACAATTTTTCCCCAAAAAAAAAAAACCCAACTTTCTCCTCCTTCTTCAATAGGCACCGTTCTTCTTCATAGGCACCGTTCTTCTTCTTCCTTCACCTTCCGGCGACGATGAAGAAGTGGTTGGATTCCGATGCGTCGGGTGGGACGTGTTCGCTTCCATCATTTCATACAATCAGGTTTTCCTCTCTCGCCTTCGTCTTTTCTTTCTCTCACACGGCCGTCGCCGGCGGTGATGTCCGCCATGCGTCTTCAACGTCACTTGTTGTTCAGGTCCACAAGTTTCGATTCGTGGAGTTTGCTCCAACAATTTATCCAGTTGTTGAAATTCTTAGATACATTCAGCTAAAAAGAAAATTAGGACCAATAACAAATCGATTTTGGTCAGTTAATGAGCTTTTGTTCAAATGATTGATTTGGTTGTCTATCAAATTTTATAACCCGAGTTTTAGCTAATGAGTTTTCATCACTGAGCCATTCAAATTGTTTGCATAATTTAGTTGGTTAAGGTATTACCATAGCTTTGTTGACAATTTAATGATGAGTTTTAGCGGCAGTGAAGAAGGAAGAAGAACGATGCTATTGAAGAAGGAGGAGAAAGTCGTTTGCTGGTTTTTTTTTTTTCGGAAAAATTGTTTCAAATATTAGTTTATTCATTTTTTCTTACACTTTAGTCCTATTATAAAAAGAAAAGACCTTAACTCAAAAAAATAAATTTTTTTGGGTAATGTAAACCAATTTTTTCTTTTATTTAACAAAAATAGGACTTTGGCCTAGATTTTTTTATGAAATTACTATTATATCCTCACTGATTTGGCTAAATTTAACATAAGGGTATTATTTGCACGTAATTGAAAACTCAGAGGTCATATTTACACAAATTGAAAACTCAGGGGTGTTATGTGCACCCAACCTAAAACTCAGGGGTCTTTCTGCATTTTAGCCAAATTTATATATAAGCTTTTTAATAAAATCTGTCGATAGACTAATATATACTTATTCATGTTTAACTTGTTTGAAAATTAGTACAATAATTATTAATGATATTTCATTATTCCATGATTATGAAAAAAGAACGTTAATACACTAATAAAAAAGTGAAAGATAGAGGATAATGTTTCATTCAATAGAGCCAAGAAAAGTGAGATAAAAAATTCAAAATATGATATTATTAGTACATAACAAAAACTGATAAATCTTTAATTACACTGATGTAAGAAAATTTTGTTAACATTTTTTTTTTACCTAAAACATAATTTACTCAAAAGTAAGGCAAAACCAAACACAGTACAAATGAAAACAAAGCAAAATATGCAGCATCACTAGACAAGATATCAACTAACGAAGGTGAAGGGTTTTTGCAACCTATCAAAGAGTACCCATCCTTGTGTAAGACAAATTGGCAAGACAATTAGCTGCCAAATTAATAGATCTAGGGATCTAACTAAAGCTACAACTAACAGACTCAAAGCAACAATAATTATTTGATAAAACACCACCATGGAAGCAAACAAGAGACGACGTCGTGGACATACCTGACCTAGAACAAAACTCCACCGAGCACCTAAAAACCAGAATCAAATCAGGAAGCCGCCATGGAAGCCAAACCAGAAGTCGTCGTGGAATGCCTAGTCTGTAGTCGCCGTCGTAGAGAAAGCCAGACCAGATCGACGCTGTGGGATCCTTGATCCAAAACGCTGCCGCCCTTGAAATAAAGTAACACTCTCATAAAGAGAAAGATGAACCCTCACGGGGGAGGGATTTTCAATTCTTGATAAAAAAAGGAGGGCCATCACCACTAAGACAACGACGGCCCAAGGGAGCTTCGCACGGAAGAAAAGATAGCAAAGGGAAGAGGCGACTAGACCTAAAAGCAATTGCTTCTAAATTTTGTTAACAAATTACACTATTTTAAACCTTAAATAATACTCCCTCCGGTTCACAATATTTGTCATAGTTTTAGAAATTTCTATATTTTAAAATATCTGAAATTTTATAAAATCAAAAAAACATTAATTAACTTTTTACAATTTTATCTTTACCTATTTTCTCTTAATAATAAATATGAGTAAACTAACAATTTGGTCCCCGAATTATACAAGCTCCCACGAATTGGTCCTCGATTTATCAAAATTGTACAACCAGGTCCTCGAATTATGCTGACTCGTTGCACGTTGGTCCCTCCATTAGCCAACCCGTCCAAAAAAGCTGATGTGGACCGTTAAGTGCTGACGTGGCACGTTAATTGCCACGTCAGCACACCTAAATGAAAAAAAAAAAAAAATAGTGTGCCACATCATAAATTTTACATCAACTCAGCATTTGCACCCAAAAAAAAAACCCTTCTAATGTCAAAACGCACGTTTATCTTTCTGACCATTTAGTCCCTTCACCATCAACTCAACCATTCGAATTTTATACCTCCCAAAACACTTAGCCCCAAGCACCTTCACACCACCATCTTACCCATGAAACCCTAGACCATTCGAACCCCACACCCAAACCGTCAGCATCGAACCCATCGAACCCCACACCCAAACCATTCTCACCGTGGCTCGAACCCATCGAACCCACAGGCGAACCGTTCACACCCACACCCAACCAATCGACCTCGAAACTGTTCAACCCAGACAAACCTAGTCCATCGAAACCCAATCCATCAAACCCATCAGACCCTAAACCCATCGAACCCAAGCCGACGCTGTTCGTGAAGCAAGTCGTCGTCGTTCGTGAAGCAAGTCGTCGTTGTTCGTGAAGCAAGCCGTGCCGTCGCTGTTCGTGAAGCAAGCCGTCGCTTTTGATCATCTTCTTCATCTCCATTGCTCTGTGTTTCTGAGATTGGGTGGACGTCACATATAGGGCACACCTTGTCCATCAATTTTCGAAATAATTAATTTTCAAGGACCAATTTGTACAACGAAAATAACTAAATAAGTTTTTACGAGGACCTATTTGTCCAGCTACATTTCAATACTTTTTTCTGTCAATAATATTATTCAGGGACTTATTAGTACAAACAAATCAATAGAAATATATTATTCGGGGACCATTTTGTATAAATGTGCTACTCTGGTCATTTACACAAAATCTCAGCCTTCTAATGTTTATCAGTCCAAGCAGTGAGCAATAACAAACGTCCACACCTGCACTTCTTAGTCACAGATTTTCTCTTTCTCGTTGACGAATCCATCACTCTCTCTTGCCCAAATGATCTTGCAGACCCTCTTGAAGAACTCATTACTATGACAAAGAAAATCTGAGCAATCAAAACATACCCACAAACCTCACCTTTGTCGATTGTTCACCTCCATGGTTTTGGAGGTGCATACGGTTTGATTCCAACGGGAAGGCGATGAGTGGGTTCGATGGTTTTGGTGCAAACGGTTGAAGGGTGCGTCTGATTCGTGAACTTGGTTTGGAGATGGTAGGGTTTGGTTCGAATGGAAGGTGAGTGGGTGAGAAAGGAAGAATTAGGGTTCGAATGAGTTGGAGGTTGGGGCTTAATGATTTTAGGTGTTTGAATTACTGGGTTAGGGACTGAATCGTGCATTTTATGTGATAGGGACTAAAAAGTGTAGTTTTCGGCAAAAAAAAGGACTAAAAAGTGTAGTTGATGCAAAATTTATGATGTGGCACACTATTTCTTTTTTTTTTTCATTTAGGTGTGCTGACGTGGCAATTAACGTGCCACATCAGCACTTAACGATCCACATCACCAGCCTAACGGTCCACGTCAGCTTTTTTGGACGGGCTGGCTAACGGAGGGACCAACATGCAACGAGTCAGCATAATTCGAGGACCTGGTTGTACAATTTTGATAAATCGAGGACCAATTCGTGTGAGCTTGTATAATTCAAGGACCAAATTGTTAATTTACTCTAATAAATATCCTTTAAAAAGAGGAAAAAATAAATAAAGATAATATAATCTTTTAATCTTATATTTTTATAAGTTTAAGGTAAACTAATCATTTTCTTAATACGTATAAACTCACTAAATTATAAGAGATATTATGAACTGAAAAAAGTAATAATATAATTTTAAATATTGTTCTATAATCAAATAATCAGATTTCGTAACCCACTAACCCCTAAATCTCTAAAGCATGGATGATTATTACATTTGTCATTCACTCATTATTGTCAAATTAGTCTTTCTTTTTTGATAAACAGACGAAAAGCAAAGAAAGCTAGCCTACCACATTACGTGGAAACAAAACCCCCTAATAGTCGTTGGCAATGGAACCACATTAAGCAAATGAAATTTAATGGGGGACGTGTGGGCATGTTTGGATAACTAGTCACGAAAAGCATGAACGATTTCAAATTGGGTCTTAGCATTAAGGGTGAGGTGAGATATGCCTAGTAAATAACATATTCTTTGTCTGAAGGCTAAAATGGTACTTTTGCCTTTGAAAACCTAAGAGACTTCGAAGGTTCTTCACTAACACAGCAAGTAAGAGCATTATAAGAAGACCTTACAAAAAAGGCGCCATCCACCGAATCATTGGACCCAAGACTATCAGGAGTCTTTCAAATATATATCATTTTCAATTCTATATTTACATGTTATCAGTCACCACGTAGAATCAATCGTTATCATTTGGTTAAAATGACTAGCAACAAAAGATTGGAAGGATGAAATTGAAAGTTGATATAAAGTTTAGAGACTAAAATGGTACTTTTGCCTTTGAAAACCTAAATTCTTTTCACTATTCATTTGTGTCTCTTTTGTCTGTTTTATATTTTGATTTTTTTTTTCTCCGATTTACAGTGATATAACTAGTGGTGTGACAAATTATGGGCTATTGAGATACAACTTCATAAATTTAAACGAGATTTATGTATCTTCAGAAAACGAGAAAGGAAGAAAGTAATTTATCTGACTCTTTGTTTTGGTCAATTGGCCCAATTATCTAAAGGCCCAAATCCCCAACAGATTTTTTTTTCCTGGGTACAAAATAAATAGATTACAGTGACAGAGAATGGAAAAAAATTTGAAATTATATCTGATAGAATAACAAAGATAGGAACACAAAAACTTATCCACTCTGTGGAATCTACAATTTAAGTGCTATTAATTAATTAGTACTAAATTGATTGTTTGACTGATCGTCAATCCTTAGTCATACTTTGACTCAGTTGTCTTGTAACAAAATAAATTGTTTAGTATAACAGTTACAAATCACCTTTATAAATATAAAAAATGAAGTTGATACGAGTACCGGTAACTGGTAAGTAGCTTATTATTGCTTAAATCACTTTCTTTTTTGGGTATCTTTTTTATTTATCTTATTGACTTGACTGTAGAAGAAAATCTCTTTTGTGGTAATTTTGCAAGTGGTCACAGTGGACTCAATGGAGTGATGTTGGTTTTCCAGCAGCAGCATCAAAAATCAAAATCTATGTATTTTCCCTTTCCATTTTAAGTTTTGGATGAATTTGCAGGAAGATAGGATATTAAACTGCAACAACATGATAACTTCACTTTATCAACAAAGCATAATTAAAAAACTGTCACAAATATAACTTGAGCCTAAGCAAAAATTAAAACTAATTAAGGACCAAATCAATTTGGCTGATTTGATTTCACACCTCCAAAAATGATTCATAGGAAACTAAAAAAAAAAAAAAAGGAAA